>CM019182.2:11285094-11409237 GCA_009739505.2 Apolygus lucorum
ACTATAGGGTAACCTCACCAATTTGTGAACACCCCCCAGTTCGTGAACACTTTGGGAGAAAATAATCTAGATTAAGACTTCTGGCGCGATCTGTTGCTTTTTCTGATTTTAATTGTTACTACAAGTTCCCATAGAGCGCACTGTGAAGTTTCGTTTGAGTTAGTTCAGGTACAGACGAGTTATCTTGCATTCAGTTCCAAGAGTGCCTCTACAGGTGCTGCCCCATCAAAGTAAGCCCTAATTTCTGATTCAGTTGTACTTGCATTTTAATGGTTTCTTCAGTTTTTTTCATGTACTTTTTGTGTGTATAATATTCGTTATAACTTCTTACATAAAAAAACACCAAAGATTTAGTTGATGTTGCGATTTTTTCAATTTGCTAAGTGTTTTCAAAACTGGTATCAAAAAGTCAATGTTTTCCAATTCGTGAACGGCCGTTCACAAACTGGTAAACATGCGCTTGGTTCATTTACTGAATGTTGAGGTTATTTTCAATCCAAAAATTTCCTCAAGGTCGTTGCGTATCTTGGCCGACACTAAAAAGTAAGTTTACCAGTTTGTGAACAGCTTCTTTTGAGATGACTCATGGTCGTTCACGAATTGGTTCCTGCTTTCCAATTAGTGAACACTTTCTGGCACAGGCTTATTCGACTATTCCTAGCTTTATCTTTAGGTATACATAGAAAAGAAAAACTAGGGAAGAAAAAAAACTCTAGAAGGTTGGATAGTAGATAAGCTAAGCTAAGCTAAGGTAAGGTACAGCAAAAAAACTACAAATTTAATGCCTAGCTCATCCAAGACTGCTGTACGAAAAGAAGGAAAAAACCTGATGAAAAGCACACTTCAGTTCATTGGTGCATTACGTTACCTGAATAGAGAGAAATACAAGAAATTAATAAAAAAAGGCTAGAGAAGAAATTGTTAAACAAAAATAGAAGAGAAGAAAATGAGGGAGGGAAAGGATTTGACAACCAGGAAGGACAACTACGAAAAAAGACGAGAGAATCAAGAGAAGAAAAAATGTTGTAGAAAAACATTGTTTAGGAATGTATGCATTCAGAGGACATCCCAATGGATAAGGATTAGTTCAATTTGAACCAGTTCGTACGCGATAAAACATGCATTCTTATTTACCTTCCTTCTGCACAAAAGGTTTCATTCAATGTAATTTAGTCAGTATTTTGATTTAGAATAGTGGACTACCATGGTGGCACCACAGATTTGTTCTATGGTGGCACAAAAAATAATTCATGAAAATCCAAAGGTGTATTGAGAGTTTTTTTTCCCTAATTTCCAATAAACGACATCATTGGATACAATTAGTAAGCTCTAATAACTGAAATATTGAATGACAAATCGTATATTTTGTGATAGGTATTATTTCCCAACTTTCCCCTTTTCCATGCTAATTTCTATACTCTGGTGAAATATTGTGGAAGTCGAAAGTTATCGGAGTCGAATAAAAAAGAATCTCAAAAAATCGGTTGGCGAATAAGGCCTGGGCAGAGTAGGTACACATGATTTAGTCACACACACACAGACATACAACTATGGGGTTTCTCGCGGATTTGGATTCATAATGTTCTAAAACCGAATGTTTATGTTGTTATGTTTCCCTCCGTTGAGTGTTGTCCTCCTTCACCCCAGATTAATTGCATATGGGACGCCCATGTCCTACTGTTGGACGTCTTAAAAACTCAAAAAAGCAACTCAAATTGCTAAACCCATACCCAAAGTGATAAACTAATAGAAGTACCTTGGTATTTTCAGGAAACAAATTATACTATCAAAATTTTAGTTTCGTGTTGCCGTTCAAAGGCATTTATCAATTATTAAGCCTACTAGGTTCACAAATTTTAAATTAAAAATGTTGGACTTTTCATGGTTCAGAGTTATATTAATTTGTCTTATTGAGTCTTTAGTGAATTACCATTAATTATTATAGTGAAATAATCATTAATTATTTATTAAAATGTATCAATGGGTGTTTATTAACTTTTAAGGGAACCTACTACCTTTGTATCTCACGTAGCTCAGGAAGCGTTCACAAATTGGTCACTTCATGTTCACAGTTAGGGCAGTGCTTGTTCACTATTGGAATATAGGCACTTTTCACTTAAAACGTTCCTAATTGAACACCAACCTTGTTTACATAATTAACTTCTTAATCAAAGTTGTTCTGCGTTAAATTCTGTACAGAAATTAAAAAACGGATCACGAAAATATAAATTAGGAAACCATGATATGAAACTTCAAAGTCAACTTTCAATGGGCAACGAGCTTAAGAGTTCACTAATTGGTGAGGTCACCTAGTCGAGTTTGAGCAATATTTTCTTGTTTAAATGATCAGCTTATTTGTCAGTACTGAAAACACACCTATTTCTCAGAGATTCACTCGTCAGGGGGTAATAAGTTAATTTGTACTTGTGGGTACTACCTACAGAATTATAAATAGTAATAAATCATGTACTCACATTGATGGGAGTATCGAATTTGCGCCTTTAAATATCGTACTCGTTACCGATGTCCGTCGGTTCGGAAAACCCCCAGTCGAATCACATCATGTAAGAAGCTGTCAGCTGCCCAAAACCAGTCAACAGGCTTGTGAGGCGTCGAAGTAACCAGCTTTAGACGCGATTTGCTTCCTATCAACACACATAAATGACAACTCTTTTATCGTAGTATCTATGAGCGTAACCTAAGGTGGCTCGAAGTGTGATTCGAGAGAGATAAAGACACCTACCTTGATGAAATGTAACAACTTCGCAGTATTTTAATCTTGGAACGAACTGAAGCTGCGTCCAAACCAGGATAATTCATTGATCTGGGCGATTTCCTCGTATGATCTGAATCTAGGAGCATGTGTTCATGTATTGGGGATCACCGGGGTCCCACAGACAAGGGTGTTTCCGGTACTCTTCGATGAATTTTATGTTACTTTCCAGATTGAAACGAAGGAATCCATACACGACGGGACGCGTATGCTCGCGAGTTTCTCCCAACGACATAGATCTGCGTCTTGTCTTTTCACCGACTTGTTTGAAATCAAATCAAAACAGGTAAAATGGAAATAATACCGCGAAGTGAGCTAAAGAGAGATAAGAAGAGGAATATCACAAGATGAATACAGGAGACTTCACTTTTCACTTCGTCCTTCTACTTCTTCTCGAGGTCAGGCGGCCATATTGATCTTTCTCGGGTGGTTCGGCCAGCAGGGCGTTTTGTCCATGGCGATTGCGCTTGCGCGTCATTTCGTTTCCCGCGTTTTCAGATGGCGGTTGGATCCTTTATCAGGGTAGGTACAGGGTTGCTTGTGCAGAGCCGCTTTTCTTACGAATTTAAAGCTGAGCTAGTAATAGCAGGTAAGAGAGTGGGAAAGCCATTTCTCACTGAGTTGGTATAGGTGTAGGTAAGTCATAGATTTATAAAACTTATTACGATATCGCAGGCTTTCTTTGTAACAATCTTCATGTTCCCTTCCACCTTACCGACGTTCCTTGCAAAAAGTACCTAGCATAGCACTAGGTAGGTACTATACACTCCGTACACAACCACCCTGCTATGTGTTCGGTAACTCATAAACTCCACAATTTCTATTTTTCTATTTTCTTCTGGAAGGGGCCAATGAAGAGTTTTCTGCTTCAAATGTTATTGCCTAGACCAGGTCAGAACTCAATGAATTTCATGATTAAGAGCCCCCTAACGCAACGTGTAAGGACACTAAAATAGGTACCTACCTAGTGTCTAGAACACTGGAATATTATTTACGGAGTTCAAGTAGAATCTGGTGTTTTCGATTGACATAGGTAGATATACCTACATCTATATATATAAGGATATATATTATATATCCTATATATCCTTATATATAAGGAGCTTAAATTCAAATTTAATTACCTAAGATAATATCATAGACATCAATGTATACAGGGTGTCCAAGTAACTACGCTCCCCCCACTTATTTTCTCTAATAGTGTAAGAAAAAAATCTTATTAACGCTATTCTTCATAATTTTTTGCGTAGAATTCAAAAATGACAAAATTGCTCAGTGCGCAATCGCGCAAACCATGCGCAATCATGATCAACTTTGTTTTTTCAAATGAGAACCCACATTTTTTGCTTCCTCACTACCGAAGGTAGGGAAGCTTTGTATTCGTGAAAGAAGTGAAAAAAAAAATGTCCTCCAAAATCAAAATTTCCACTTGCTTTTTGCGTTTTAGAGCTTCCCGAACAATTTTGGTTCCGTGTCTGTCTGTCTGTCGGTCTGTCGGTCTGTCTGTCTGTCGGTCTGTCTGTGGTCAATCCTTGTCCCGGGCAAAACTATACTGACCTGTGGTCCGATTTTGATGAAATTTTCAGGGATTGTGCGGGTTAGGTCCTAGACGGTCCCCTATAAATTTCAGCACCTTCGGACCAATAGGAGCGAGTGCGCATGCGCAAACGTGAATTTCCTGGAACCTCGGTTTCTCGGTTTCTAATGAACCGATTTTTGCTCAAATTTGGAGGTTAGTTAGGGACTAACTTCTGAGAGACACCCTATAAGTTTCAATCAAATTGGTCAAGCAATAGCCGCTGCGCATGCGCGAACTTTAAATTTATTGTCACAACCAAAACTCCGCAACTATTCAACCAATTTCGATGAAATTTTCAGGGATTGTGTGGGTTAGGTCCTAGACGGTGGTCCGCTAAATAAAAAATCATAATTTTTTCGCCAACTGATTCTATACGTCCATGTTACAATGAGTGAGGAAGCTATACTGCCCACCCAACTTGGCAGACGTTTTTTATTGCAGATTCGGATTCTACGTCAAATTTCATGAACATTTTATTTTGACATTTTGCTTCCTCACTACCGAAGGTAGGGAAGCTTTGTATTCGTGAAAGAAGTGAAAAAAAAGTCCTCCAAAATCAAAATTTCCACTTGCTTTTTGCGTTTTAGAGCTTCCCGAACAATTTTGGTTCCGTGTCTGTCTGTCTGTCGGTCTGTCTGTGGTCAATCCTTGTCCCGGGCAAAACTATACTAACCTGTGGTCCGATTTTGATGAAATTTTCAGGGATTGTGCGGGTTAGGTCCTAGACGGTCCCCTATCAATTTCAGCACCTTCGGACCAATAGGAGCGAGTGCGCATGCGCAAACGTGAATTTCCTGGAACCTCGGTTTCTCGGTTTCTAATGAACCGATTTTGCTCAAATTTGGAGGTTAGTTAGGGACTAACTTCTGAGAGACACCCTATAAGTTTCAATCAAATTGGTCAAGCAATAGCCGCTGCGCATGCGCGAACTTTAAATTTATTGTTACAACCAAAACTCCGCAACTATTCAACCAATTTCGATGAAATTTTCAGGGATTGTGTGGTTTAGGTCCTAGACGGTGGACCGCTAAATAAAATTCTACGTTGAAAATACAAAATATTATAAACTATAATACCTTATAAAAATTATAAAAATATTATGAACATTAATACCTGCGACCCTATCCCGCATATTATCGCCAATATTTTGGTTATTCAATAACTCTTTGAATCATAATTTTTTCGCCAACTGATTCTATACGTCCATGTTACAATGAGTGAGGAAGCTATACTGCCCACCCAACTTGGCAGACGTTTTTTTTTTTGGACGCGCGTAGCCCGCTCAGCGAGCGCTCAAAGATGCGCAACCCAGAGATTGCGCCATAGTTGAGATGAAGGTAAACCTCAAGTGCGGCACACCACTTAGCGCTGTTTTTCTACGCTGAATCGCGTGGTGATGTCCCTTTCTTGGTTTGATTCCATTTTACCGTATCTGCAGGCGAAAAAGTCACTTTTTTAGTAGGAAATCATCGATTTTCCGTGGAATGTTTTCGAAGTATTGTTTTCTTCTCGAATTATTACTCATTTGTGCAGGTAGACAATACAGTTTACATTATCAGTTATTATTTATTAAGAGTTTATTTAAGAGTTCTTAATTTGTTAAGAGTTGAATTAAGAGTTTATCGCTTAATTTTTTCAATCATTGTTCATCCAATCATGTTTTTAGAAGACTGAAAATTATTTTGCAAAATTTTCTGATATTGTGTAGAAGTTTCCCGTTATTTAGCAATTTTAAAAATTTCATTTTATTACATTTTATTAGGATGACTTATTACCCTTCATAAGAAAGTCGATGATTTCCCTCCTCAAAAAGTGACTTTTTTGGCTGTAGATACGGTAAAATGAAATCAAATCAAGAAAGGGACATCACCACGCGATTCAGCGTAGAAAACAGCGCTAAGTGATGCACTTGAGGTTTACCTTCATCTCAAATTTTTTGGCTCAATCTCTGGGTTGCGCATCTTTGGGCACTCGCTGAGCGGGCTGCGCGCGTCCAAAAAAAAAAAAAAAATGTCGAAGTAAAATGTTCATAAAATTTGACGTAGAATCCGAATCTGCAATAAAAAATGTGGGTTCTCATTTGAAAAAACAAAGTTGATCATGATTGCGCATGGTTGCACGATTGCGCATTGCGCAATTTTGTCATTTTTGAATTCTATGCAAAAAATTATGAAGAATAGCGTTAATCCGATTTTTTTTCTTACACTATTAGAGAAAATAAGTGGGGGGAGCGTAGTTACTTGGACACCCTGTATATATACAGGGTGTCTACACTTTCGATGGGCATAACTTCAGAGTTCGATTCTACAAGGTATTTCCAACAAAAAATGTCTCCTAGCAATTTCTTTTAACCCACTCAAAATTCTATTTTTTTCACTTTAAAGTTTTTCTTCGCGTTTTCGACCTTACGGCACTGATATGGTCATAACTCCCTTAAATCTCCTGAAAATTCAAATCTGACTCACCGTTAGAAAGAGCGTTAAATTACCAAGCTACCCAAAGCAAAATCAAAATTTTTAGCAATAAAATAGTATAAAAAAATCAAGTCAAAAAGCGAACTTTAAATTTTTTTTTGAAACTTGACTTTCTTCGACCAACGTTTTCACTCTAAATCCCTGCCCTTTTCGATGGGCGCTCTTCGGAGAAAACATGCTCAAATTGTCACCTTTCCAACGGTCTATCATTTTTCTGTTCACAAATCAAAAAGAAAGAGTAAAAGAAGTTTGAATGTCAAAAAACGTGGGTTTTACAAGCAAATCCAGTGTTTCAAGCCGGTTTATGGTCCCCCTCGATCACAAAAAGGCTTGACGATTTTGGTATCATTTTCTATGTAATTATTTACGCTGAATCCAATAGTGATACTTCCGAATGATTCCGACTGCTAGAAAGTGGATTTTTCGAAGAAAACCTTCGATTTTCGTACATAAAATACGCATTATTCGTAGATATGGAAGATATCATAAAGTAATACCTTTCTACTCAACAAAAACTTCAATCACCTAGAAATTCGATGTTTTTATTGAGTAGAAAGGTGTTACTTTATGTACGATGCGAATTTTATGTACGAAACCGAAGGTTTTCTTCGAAAAATCCACTTTCTAGCAGTCGGAATCATTCGGAAGTATCACTATTTGATTCAGCGTAGAAAATTACATAGGAAATGATACCAAAATCGTCAAGCCATTTTGAAATCGAGGGGGACCATAAACCGGCTTGAAACACTGGATTTGCTTGTAAAACACACGTTTTTTGACATTCAAACTTCATTTACTCTTTCTTTTTGAATGTTGAACAGAAAAATTGATAGACCGTTAGAAAGGTAACAATTTGAGCATGTTTTCTCCGAAGAGCGCCCATCGAAATGGGCAGGGATTTAGAGTGAAAACGTTGGTCGAAGAAAGTCAAGTTTCAAAAAAATTTTAAAGTTCGCTTTTTGACTTGATTTTGCTATACTATTTTATTGCTAAAAAATTTTGATTTTGCTTTAGGTAGCTTGGTAATTTAACGCTCTTTCTAAAGGTGTAGTCAGATTTGAATTTTCAGGAGAATTAAGGGAGTTATGACCATATCAGTGCCGTAAGGTCGAAAATGCGAAGAAAAACTTTAAAGTTAAAAAAAATGAATTTTGAGTGGGTTAAAAGAAAATTGCTAAGAGACATTTTTTGTTGGAAATACCTTGTAAAATCGAACCCTGAAGTTATGCCCATCCAAAGTGTAGACACCCTGTATAATATCTAATAGACATATATTAGTATGTCTATTAGCTTGGGGTCTCTGAGAAAAATGTGTAACATTTTTTCAGCAAAAAAGGCTGCAAATCATTATACAAAGGTTTATTATTTTTCTATATAGATCACTAGTCTACAAAGAACACGGCTTTGCCATTGTCATCATCTACCAACCATAGATTGATACTAACTGCCTAGTTGCCAACCACATCCTACCTACTTCACAATCAAATTTATTTGGAAGAAATAAACGCAGAAAAGCGCTCAGTTCAGCGCTCCGTTCGCTCTTAGTTCGAAGAAACAGACATTTGAGGTTGCCCTATTTATTATTTTCTGCTTGCTAAGGACGCAAAACTCGACAACTCGAAGAAACGAACAGCGATCGCATTTTTCGGTCAGCTAAAATTTGAACGGAGATTAGGCTTCTTTTGCGATTCACACTCGTGTTTCTGATTTATCGTAAGTCCGACCCTTGAGTTCTTGTAGGGAGCGAACGGTTCGTCCTGCAGAGCTCCGGGAGGTCTCAAAAATTTTTAAAAATTCAATACTATTTCAAATTGGTGAAAAAAACAATACTTTTACTTCGAGAGTTTTCGAGCTAGGCCACTATTGAAAATTTCAACCCTTATTTTTCATCCCTTAGAAGTGACTGACATCAACCAAAAGCTTCGGGGCAAACTAGACCCCAAATGGAGCCCATTTACCAAATTTCATCAAAATCGGTCGGGATCGGTCATCAGATCGGATTTTGAGGAGGGTTAAAATTTTTTCTTTCTTTGTCGATTCCAAAGGTTCATTATTGAAAATAACAAACCATAAATGCAAATACTCAAACACATCCACGTGATCTCACGATCTCGTGTTTTTCCCATCAAGGGAGAAATTAATTTTTTTAAATTTATCTCTACAAATGGGTTGGTGTAACCCTCCATCCAGTACCTAGTGAAACTTACTTCTTCATAGGTAGGTAAACAACATCGAGGAGTTGTAGAGCTGCTGCAGTTGCTTACAAAAGGCTTATCCTCCCCCTCCTCAATACATTTCTATCCTGTCATTCGTCCGAGGTGGTTGCGCTGCTCAATACCTACTTTCTATAACTTATTAAGTAGAATATTTCAAGCAGAAATACCTACTAGGTTAGTTATGTAGAATTCATATAAAACCTAATAGCTGATGGTGCAGATGTTTGCATCAACAGTCACTGTTCACCTGCCCACTCAAGTTGCTAAGTCCCTTCACGCAGGATTTTTACTTAGTTAGCTCGTGTTGTTTCAGTCTTGTAATACGAGAATATGGAGTAGCAAGGTACTTCCCGGTTGGTAGGTAAGTAGGTACATATTGGATTTGTAAAAAGAGACACTTCGGTTGATGCATAGGTAGCGTCACCAGTAGGTACCTATAAATGTAAACTTACGTGCTGGATTTTTGACGAAAGTAACTTTGAAGGAAAATCCCCTCGAACGTTTAGGTACTCTGCAAACCAACATGGAAAACATTCAGTAATGAGAATCCACAATGATTTCCAATGACTTTGTAAAAATCGAAGTTATTTATTTATGATGTAATATGAATTTATCTGGCAGACACGGCGTCAAATTTCCCATAATTCTAGTGCCTAAAAAAAAAGATTTGTGGGGTCCTGGTGGGTAACCAAAAAAATTACAGTTTTTTTTTGTCAAATTGGCAAAATTGGCGATTTTTGGTTTATTATTTTTAAAAATAAACCTTTGGAATCGACCAAGAAAATTTTTGCCCCCCCCCCCCAATTTTTTGGTTTACGTTTCAACGTACGTAGAATCCGAAAATCGAATAAAATTTATATTAATTAAAATTGTTGTAAATTATATTAAGTAAATCGAAACTTGTGTTTGAACGCGGGAAAACGTGAACTTTTAAAAACGCTGCAAATTATTACACAATGGTTTATTTTTCTATATAGATCACTCGTCTGCAAAGCCACCAACCATCCAACATGAAGAAAAACATCGATCGCATTTCGGTCAGCTTTAATTTGAACGGAGATTAGGCCTCTTTTGCGATTCACACTCGTGTTTCTGACTTATCGTACGTTCAAAATTTAAATTCTCATAGGGAGCGAACGGTTTGTCCTACAGAGCTCCGGGTGGTCTCAAAAAATTCTAAAAATTCTATAGAATCTTAAATTGAAGGAAAGACAATACCTTTATATAGACATTTTTTGAGTTAGGGCGTTTTTGAAATTTCAAAATTGATTTCGAACCCTTAGAAGTGACCTACCTAACCAAAATCTTCGGGGCACAACTAGACCCCAGAAGGAGCCTACATACCAAATTTCATCAAAATCGGTCATTGCTAAGTGGCAAAAGTGCCGCGTACGGCGGACGGCGGACGGACGGCCAAATTTTTATTCGATTTTTGGATTCTACGTACCTTGAAACGTAAACCATCAAATTTTGAGGGGGTGTTAAAAATTTTTTTTTTCTTGGTCGAGTCCAAAGGTTTATTATTGAAAATAATAAACCAAAACCAAACCAAAGTTTGACGGTAGGACTCTGGAATCTACTTCGCCGCCTCTCCTCCCCACCCCTTCATCCATCCACACAATTGATAAAAATTACTTTACGTGTTGATTTTTCACCCATCAGGATACCACAAACAGTGTTTTGCAGGTCCTAGAAAGAAGGGTAAAATTGACGCCCTAAAATTGATAACTTTAGCGATAGTCAAAAACTCGGAAAAACCTTGAAATAAAAATTTGTGAGAAAACAAGGGGTTAAAACAAATTTTTTAAAGACATTTTCTTACTTGAATTAGTTGCAAAATCGACTCCAGATTTTTTGTGGTCCTTAACATGGGACATCCTGTATACACATAGCCTTTTCTAGTCCTTGAGGTCTACAATACATTTCAACTCCCCCAAATGTTTTCAATTTAAATTCCTCAAAACTAATACTTACCTGTACTGTAGCAGGGCAGCGTTCTGCGAGCTCAGGAAAGTCCTGGTAGGTGGCGTGAGGCCGCAAAACTCGTTGACTCTTTCGCTAAGCGGAAGCTCATGATCTTCCACAGCAGGGAAGTAGCCGCCGTTTAGCTCCCAACCGTCGACAAACTAAAGTCAGTGATACAAAAAATTATAATATTATTAAAATAAGTTTGTATTACCTTTGTAATTTTAACAATAGCGTAAAGGCGTGTGCGTTTTTATTTAGATTTTAATCGAAAGTAGACCTCATCCTGGGAATTTTGACACCAACTGCGACATTCTAGCGTGAGAAGATCTTTTTTTATGATTTTTCGAAGTTTCTAATTATTCTTACGTCACGAGTGGGCGAGGGCCCCCAGCCCACTGTGACGTCATTATAATTCGAAATGTTGAAAAATCATAGATGAAGGTCTTCTCACACTAGAAGGTTGCAGTTGGTGTCAAAATTCCAAGGATGAGGTCTACTTTCGATTAAAAATAGATTAGAATAAATCATATATTATAATAATTGATCAATCCAGTTATTATTGTGGTCTAGTTATTCAAAGCTAGATAGTTAGGACCAGACTTGTTATAATAGCTCCAAAACGCAAAATGCTCCTAATTTGCATAATTAAAAAAAAAAAAAAAAAAAACGCGAAAAGCAAATTTCAATTCAAATTTTTGTTGACATGCTGCACGAATACAAAACAACTACCTACCTCCAATAGTGAGGTATATTGCTCCCTCAGATGCTTTACGTTACGAACCTAGGATTAAGTAAAATTCGCTGTCTGTGTGTTAGTTCAGATATACGAATGTATTATATTGTATCAAGTAGGCTCGTATATATACGTATATATACGTATATATACGTATATATATATATATACGTTATATATAACCTGACATTATCAATGATGAAAAGAGATGCCTCTTCTTTTTAATAGTTACGGTGTGGTTGAATTTATTCATAGGCAGCAGAAGACATAGGGTTTAAATGTCAAGGTAGGCCTATCCTTCATATCGTGACTTTGAATGGCGAAAAACAGTTTTTCTATTACGGGTATAAATAATCGATTACCTGACTGAGTCCAGAGGAATAATTCCAGCTCAGCAGACTTACGTAACCGTCATTCAGCGCAAAAATAGACGAAAAAAAAACAAACAAAACGAACAATAAACTCCCGTCTGGCTTGGTGGCTCTCATCAAGATTTTACACAACAGAGCAACCGCTGAAGAAACTGAAAAATTACATTGTCCTGTTCGAATTTCAGCTTTTCTTACCGTGTACCTGTGAATCAGCTTTCGTAGTACCTAGTTTGCAATAATATTTTCTGCACTTCGTCTGTAGTTGTTTCAGTTCTGTAGAAACCCCATACTGAGAATCGTATCTTCAAACTCGAATTCCTAGAAATGAAGGTTCTTAGTATTTACCGAGATTTCGGATAATATATTGTCTTCACCTGGGCTCGAAGTGCATATTGATGGTGTGATTACACCTCTGTCTACACAAGATGTTAACTGGGGAAATCTAGGTACCTACCATATTTCTCCCTTTTTTCTACAATTTTTCCATAGAATCTCAGACTTAGAAACTTAAAAACAGAATTATAAATTGTACAGGACAATTTAGCTAGTAACAAAAAAAAAAGTATTGATAATCTGCACATGTTTGCCCATTTGTGCATGAAATTCAATGGGTCGCTCAAATTACATAGAACGAATGTTCACATCCTAGTTCACATCAAAACTATTAAAAATGGGAGACGGAGAAAGAAATGAATGCGAAATGAATTGTGATTTATGGTTGGTTATACTCGTAATTAGGAAGTAACAAGTCGTATAATATGCCTTCAACTAAGCAAAAACGTCTGCCAAGTTGGGTATTCGTAGCTTCTCATAGAATAACATGGGCTTATTCAATCAGTTGATCCCTGATATGTGAAATCCGACCTCAATGATCAGTAATGCCACACTAGAATACCAGTTATTCTAGTGTACTTGGAAGTGATTCCAGTTTGAGCTGTGAGTACGTTGCCATTGAACGTGGAGAGCTCGAATTTGAAGGAAATGTGAAACCCCTTTCGCTCGGTTGACAACCCGCACAACTTGGCAGTCATGAAGGAGTGGTTGCTCAGAGCGCCGTGCTTACACGAATCAGAGACTTTCTCCTTCTAGTTTTTGGAAATCTCTCAAAAAATGTTGTTTTCAATCCCAAGAAGTCAGCTTAAAAATATTTATTCTACTAAGTATATAGCATTTACAAATTTATTTAAACCCTTTACAAATTATTACAACCATATCTAAAATTATTTGCACGCTTTACAAATTCATTAAAACCTCTATAATTGTTCCTATTCATTAGAACGAAAACGTCTTTAGATAGATTAGGTAGTACTCGTGTAAGACGAACGTTACTAATATCATCATGATATAACATTTTGCCTTGATCTAATTTCATACAAATTTTCTTATAAATACCATTATTTATTTGATACCATTTTATAGAAATAACATTTTTTAAATAAACGAGATTTCATGGGAACAGATCCGATAGGATGTACAAGCTCAAATTTTCGTTTGGTACAGCGTATTGGTAACTTACGGCTATAAGCCCTCCTGTCGCGCAGGGCACGTCGAGGTAGTCGAAGTGAACCTGGACGAGCATGTTTGGCGCGGTGACGAAGTATATTCCGCACACTGTCGCATCATCGCCCGCGGATTTGTAGAAATAGTGGCCTTCCTCGCTCGTCATGTGAATGCATTCTGAAATACGAGTCTGAACGCTATTAGTAAAGTCACCATAATTTTCTCGTGGGGGGGGGGGGGGTTAGGGGGTAGGGTAGAGGGTATGGGTCATTTCAAAATTTGGGGTTATTTCTTGTCACGCAGCTTTTGTGAACACTCTATTTGTCTTGGAAATTCAGAATTTTTTCAGGGAGATACAGCAGGTTGGTGTCTACAAAGATCACATAGAATGAATTTCACTAATCAATTAACTCAGATAATTAAAAATCATTAATGATCCCAATTCTCTCTCCCTACACCTGTCACAGAGGGTAGGTTGGGAACTTTGAAAATTTTTGGAGAACTCTATATTCATATTTTAATTTAAGTAAAAAATATTATTGGTCCAGGATACTCTCCTCTTCAGGAATAAATTAGAAACGAACGAAAATTCCATGAATTGGAAGGGTTTTTGCTATGTTTCGATGCTGTCACAAGGTTTTATTCTCTCTCCCTACAATTTTTTTGAAATGCCTGCCCACTCCTGGAAAACGATTATTTTGTGTCATGAAAAACAAAAGTGAACACTGCTGCAAGATGGCTTCCGAAGCTACTGAAGTTTGTTGAATTTCCAAGCTCCCAGTTGTGTGGGTTATGTTGTGAAGTGTTAAAGCTTTGAGAGTAGGTTAATACTTTCTCCATCCCTACAACCACCTCACACATCAGGGTAAGTGTTCAACTAAGTTTAATTAAACTCAAATTACAATTATGAATGCCATAGTGTTATGTATTTTAACCTTGAAAAGGTTTTAGCGATGGGACCCCCCCGCCGAAAAACGACAGGAAAAAGCGACAGTAAAAAGCGACAGGAAAAAGCGACAGGAAAGTAGCGCTATGATTTATCAAAATGCTTGACGACAAATATGCTTGACAACACATTATGACAACATGCTAGACATGTTATTATGAAGCCGTTAATTGGTGAGTCTACCTACTAAATTATTAACAGTGGAAGAAAGATAAAGAGGGAGAGGGAGCAAAAACCTTTTCAAGGTATGTCACATTTTTGCCATTAGGCTCTAAGCGGAAATCATCCGGGGGTGCAGGGGGCGAAGCCCCCGCCGAGGCGCGCAGCTCCGAGTTTTTCTTATTAGAGGTAATTAAATTCTAACTTTTTAGTTTCAGTTCATTTAATAAACCAAAAAAGCTTGTTTTCAAAAAAAGGTTTTTTTTTCTAACGTTCAGAATCAATAATGGTGAGGCCAGTAGAGAGTGATAACCTCACAAATCTTTCTCCCTACAACCTCTCTCCCTACAACCTCTCTACCTACAACTTCTGGGAAGAGGCTGGTTTGTAGGAAGAGAGATGGAATTGCAGGGAGAGAAGTTTTTTTTTCAAAGCCGTTTACATTTTCAAGAGTTACCTGAACTATTTACACCGCTGGGTCATATAATTCTGACTTTTCATTAACCCACATTTTACGAAAGATTAGACTGATTGAAAGACTTGAAGAATCTGATAATTCTGATGTACCTAGATTATAGCTTCGGACTGTGATTGCGATAAGTAAAAGAGACTCCTAAACTAAGATTCTCGTATTTTGAAGGAATAAAAAGGTTTTATGAGTTCAACTCACACTTGGTTTTCTCTCTCCCTACAAAGTCGAAATTATGGAAAAAAATTCAAAATTCTATAAATTTGAAACTACTTGATAAAGTGCGCGCCCACTTCAGGATCTGCCTCAGTGGCCAAAACAAAGGACGTTTACGGGAGAAAAAACATGAAAACTTCAACAATAATTTATGGAAAAGTTCGAGGACAAAATAGCCCCAAATTTTGAAATGACCCGTATATAAGTGTGGAGGGTGCTGTAAGTGTTGTTAATTTGATTCAAAACCCAAAAATTGCTGATGATGTCATAACACGTTTGCTTAGTTTAATGAGGCTTGTGCTTGTTCTTTGGGAATATCCTACTAAAATTTCCCCTTGGTTTAAAACTAAGTTTTTCAACTGTTTTTGCTCATTTTATCAACTTTTTACTCAGTAACATAAAATCCGGTTAAAACGGGGCCACCATAGATACCGGAAGAACATTCTGTAAAAAAGTGTCATGCAGATTGTTACCAAAATAAAAAATGCCAGGTGTTCAAACAACCCTTGACATACGAAACAGAGAATCCGTCGTTCTCGTTTTTGGGTATTGTTCCTTCGTGTTTTAGTTTTCTTCGCAAAGTTACCTTGTTTTTACGGAGCCTTAGCAATGCTGTGATTCAAAATATGAAAGAACCGTCAATGTATAGTGAAAAATACGCGGTATACGAAGTTACCTAACTCAAACAGAAAAGAGGTTCGAAATGATTCCAAAAAACTTAAATTTCAAATATAAAACTCCATTTTTTTCCATTCAGACGCTATTTTCCCTCTTTGTTCATCAAAACTTAATAACAATAATGATACCTACGATCCTAAGTTTGTTGGAGGTTGAGTTGTTGAGGAAACCCTGTTTAACCGATTGATTTTATGATGATGATTAATGT
Source organism: Apolygus lucorum (assembly GCA_009739505.2). NCBI lineage: Eukaryota > Metazoa > Arthropoda > Insecta > Hemiptera > Miridae > Apolygus > Apolygus lucorum. The sequence goes on from CM019182.2 coordinate 11,301,385, forward strand.
TCAGGTGATGAAAGTATAAATTACTTTGTAAGTACTCGTATTAGTAGTTTCAATGTTTTCCAAATGGTAGGTACTAAATGTTTGTCTGACAATTATATGTAATAAGTTTTGCTTTGAAGTGCTAGTAGGTACCTTTTATAACGTGGTTGGCTGTCCTCTTCATCCTCTGAAGGCTTCCGTCTGTTTTCTGGAATAAAATAGTACATGTGTGTTTCAGTGTTATTGTAGAATCGTAGAATTTGGTTCAATTCTGCTAATCATTATTTATCTCGATTACTTATTGATTAACACCAATTTGGTGATGACAGAGAAGATGGTAGGAATACCCCCTCCCTAGCCCCAATGTTCAGACTAAATTGAGTAGTTTGCGAATTAGTGTTCAATGGTAGGTTTGGAAATCGGTAGTGAAATACGCGGTAAAAATCTGTCAATTTGGATGGGCATTATGTTTTGTCACATAGGCATGAACATCATAGAATGTTGTATTGTAAATCAGTACCAATCAAAATAAGGAGGAGGTAAGGAGACAAGGTAGTTTTACATCTACACACATGCTTTCTTCTTCTTTTAGTGCTTTCTCTGAAGTCAGAGGTTAGCGACAATTTGTCGGAATTCATCTCTATTCAATGCTTTATCTTTCAAATCGTGATACTTGAGTCCTGTCCATTGTAAAATGTTGCTGTACCACAAGGTCTTCCGTCGCCCTATACTTCTTTTTCCCTCGATTTTTCCTTCAAACACCAGCTGCAGCAATGAGTATTTCTCACCACGGAGTAGGTGACCAACGTATGAAATCTTTCTCCTTCTAACAATTGTTAGAAGTTTTCGATCGGTATTCATCAATTGCAGAACATTTTCGTTGGTCATCCTACGAACCCATGAAATACGCTGCATTCGCCGGTAACACCACATTTCGAAAGCCTCGATTCGGTTCAAATGGGAAGCCTTCAATGTCCATGCTTCAACCCCGTACAAAAAAACCGACCATACATTACATTGAAGGAAGCGCAAACGAGCTGGTATACTGAGATGTTTGTCACAAAGCACGGCTTTATACTTCATGAATGAAGCTTTAGCCACAGCTATCCTCGTTTTGATCTCAGTGTCCACCTCGGTGTTCTCGTGCAAACGACATCCAAGGTATTTAAATACTGGCACTCTTTCAATGGGTTCCATACCAACAGACAAGCAAGCTGTTTGCTGTTCGGCGCGGCTCACTACCATGAATTTTGTCTTTTTTACGTTTATTCTGATGCCATACGTCTCTCCTACCATCTCCACTCTGTTAATTAGTTCTTGTAGTTCCTCTTGACTTCTCGCAATCAGAGCCGTATCATCTGCATACCGTATATTATTGATCAGGCGGCAATTTACCCTAATCCCGGCATCGCAGTTGGTCAACGCTTCCTGAAAGATGGCCTCCGAGTAAAGGTTAAACAGCTGAGGAGAGAGAAGACATCCCTGGCGAACGCCCTTACTTATAGGTATTCTTGTTGATGGATAACCCTCAACAAGAACTGACGTGTACTGCTCATTGTATAGGTTTCGAATGATGCGAACATCCTTCGAGTCCAGACCAAGGCGCTCCAGCAACTCCATAAGTGGGCCATGCCTAACGCTGTCAAATGCACGCTGGAAGTCGATGTAGCAAACAAAAAGATCCTGTTGCACATCCCGGCAACGCTGCATTAGCAGCTGCACACAGAAGAGCGCATCTCTGGTACCCAAGCCACCACGGAAACCGAATTGCTCGGCACTCAGAGTAGTCTCACATTTTATATTAATTGTATGGAAGATCACCCTCAAAAGTACTTTCAAAGCATGACTCATTAAACTTATGAGACGGTACTCTTCACATGACTGGGGGTTTGCTTTTTTGGGAAGTGTGATGAAAATAGAATGCAACCATTCCAGTGGCAGCTTCCCAGAATCGTAAATGGTATTGAAGAGGATGGTTAACTTTTTCACGTTTTCTTCATCTAAGAGTTTGAGGATCTCAGCCGGAACTTCGTCAGGACCCGAAGCCTTACCACTACGAACATGACCCAAGGCATGACAAACCTCTGATTCCATAATGGGTGGCCCCTCTAGAACCGCTGAGGCGTGTATCGTGTCCTGAGGTGTTACATCGTCACTGAACTTCATCTCAACACATGCTTTGCAGTGGTGAAATTGAAACAGTTGTTCCACACAATCGTGGATGACTAACCTCCAAAACAAAAAACTTTGATCCCAAAGTACACATATTATAACTGTATAGCACGGTTCAAGACCACAGATTTAGGTAGATTGTAAACCAGAAGGAAAGTTCAGTTTGACCAACAACTTCTATTAAACGTTATTTTCTTTCATTCTGAGAAAGTATTTATCTGCTACTCCCTAAATACACGGTGAAGGAGAGAAATAAAGGAAAGATTAGATCTCCAGGAAGGAAGAATTGCGGGGGGCAGTGAGCGGCAGTGTTGATATCTAATCCGCCCCCAATACCCAAAGGCTCAGTGGTAAATGAAGTGAAGGAAAACACATTTTCTTCTGAACGGTTTAAGCGCCTTTTCTCACAAGCTTCAGGCCAGAAGGGTAGGCAGGGGTGGAGGTTTTGCTTCAGTTGGTTGGTCGTTTCAAAGTGGTGAACAGCGTTTATGGCCGATATTACAAGTTGTACACGACAAGGCCCTTTAACTCAGAGGGCGAATTATCTTCTTGAATTCACCCGCTAATACTGGTCTCTCAGCAGTAATGGGAGCTTCTATACCTACGGTGTGTATTGTAATCGATGAAGTTGTTGCAGTAGACTAGTCATGTTGGGGATTCATTAATCATGTCAATAGAGTAATTTAGATAATTTTTACCAAACAGCTCAAGTTTGATCCTACTTATATCAAAAATTAAAAATATAGTGACATTTCGTACTCTTGATGATGAGTTTTTCCAACAATTTGTGATTCAGAAATTAATTTTACTCACTTGAGAGCACTGCCGTGTACAATCCTGTTGAATATAAGCGTGAACGTGCAAGTTTTTCTCCAAACCGCCCTATGTACCTCTCACCAAAGACCCATGTCCGATCATTAATGCTATATTGTTCAAGTACCGTTTCTGGGCCAGAGGTTCTGCCAGGAGTTTGCGGAATTCTACGTCAATTATTCATAATCAATTCACAATAAATTAATCACGAAATGAAGTAAGGGAAGCCTGATGAAGAGGTGCCAAGAAAGTTGCTGGGGTAGTAAAATGCAGCGACAGTGAGAGGTCTGCTTTCTTTGATATGTTCTTCGACACTCGCTAAACACTGAATCATAGCAAAATCCGTTAACAAAAACTTAACAATTAATTAATTATTGAATTTACAATTATTTAATTATTGAATTTACTATAATTTGTGACCTGATGAAATAACAGTCGAAGAAGAGAAAACAAGAAGGGCTATTATATGCTTTGAGCAAAAAGTAATAAAAGGAAAGAAGACTATAACGTAGTATTAAAGTACCTAATAGAGGGGAAGAGCAATATAACGCGGTGGCTTTGTATCTGGAGGTCATTACGGTGTCCTGACACCTGTGGAATATGAAAGTTAGCTCTTTGTCGATGTTCTGTCGGGTTTATTGCTCCCACTTAAGTCCTGCTATTCAACCCTACGGATATACTTGGGATAAGTTTATTTTTGTTTAGGTGAGGGTTGTGATTATTTAAACAGTTCGGCAGTGTAATACGCTGCAAATTACTACACAACTGTTTATAATTTTTCTGTACGGCCTTCAAAGAACACAAGTTTTCCATTATCGGTACCCACCATCATATATTCGACACCAGCGAAGTATCGTTGTCTAGGAGTTGTGGGTGCCTTCATGCTCATAACAAAATTTGGTTCTTAGTTGTTAGGGAAGCACAACTGAGTGATTTGAAAATCTATTCCGAGTTTATCCTTTATCATTCGTTCCAACTTCAAGTCCTTGAAGGGAGTGAATGGTTGATCTTACAGAGCTCAGGGTGATCTCATTCGATTTGATAAATTCATTACTATTTTAAATTCCTGAAAAACAAGACCTATGTATCAAAAGTTTTTGTGCTAGAGCGTTTTGAAAATTTCAACCCCCATTTTAACCCTTCAGAAGTGATTGATAACAGCCATAAATATTGGGGCACAACTAGACGCCAAATGAGCCCGCTTAGCAAATTTATTCAAAATCGATTCATGGTTTCTAATGAAAGTACGCGTACGGCGTGATGAGGGGACGGGAGGGGGGTTAATAAATTTTCTTGCTCGATTCCAAAGGTTCATTATTGAAAAAAATAATAATAAACCATAAGGTTTGAAAAAGAATTGTTTATTTAAGATAAACATAGGAGAGTAGGAGGAACCAGAACAGCTGTTGGTAATGGCAAATACAGCAATTAGTTAATTGGAGTAGGAAGGTGGGAGCAGATCTGATAATCAAATTATAGGTAGCAATAATAGCGCAAACTATTACCTAAATCATCAGGCTACAACTAAAAGGAAAAGAGAGGTCAAATTAAACGTGTTCTAGTGAATCTCCGAACAATATCGCACTTTAGCATTTTTTTTCTTCTCACTAATTGAAGGAAGGGAAGCTTTGTGTACCTGCTGTCGGTAGAAGAAATTGGTACTACCTCCAAAATCAAAATTCCGCATTTCCGGTTTCAGAGCTTTCGGAACATATTACGGTTCCAAGTATGTCTAGACAATATGTGGGGTTCATTCCTTGTCCTGAAATCATTGTAAGATTTTGATGGAATTCTCTGGGATGCGGGTTAGCCCTTTGAATTCCAACAACATCGAACAAACGGCAGCATGTACGCACTCGCGATTTGATTTGACCTAAATTTGGATGGCAGTTTAGTTCTAGGGAAGGATGAACAGTTATTAGAAGCCGCGTATTTTGTGAAAAAGTAATAAGTAGTGTCAACATAATGGAGAACTTAAGAATCGAGTTGATGTTTTTCATCCCAAAAAGTTTCAACATGGTCTTGAATATAAACTTTCATATTGGAGTATTTATCACTACTCAACTAAACACAACCAATCATTTTTACACCAAATAATTCCATAAGAGGAACCTTTACTGGCAGACGGTTTTTTCTTATTCGGGTGTTATGCTTATTGACCTAGATTAATTGCATAAGAGCGTTTCAATATTTCTCAAAACATTTGGATAAGTATAAAGATATTGTTTTTTCATCAATTTAAAATAGTATTGAATTTTTGAATCGAAAGTGAAATCCAGAACCGTTCACTCCCTATTAGAACTTGAGGTTGATGAGCTTGAACTTGATGAGTTGGACTCATGATAAATCAGAAACATGTGTGTAAATAGCAAAAGAGGCCTAACCTCCGTTTAAATTTAGCTTACCAAAATGCAATCGTTGTTCATTTCTTCGAGTTATACTCAGTTTTGTGTCCTTAGCAACCAGTAATCAAATTTCCTAATGAAGTCACCCACAACTCCCTATTTCTTCGAATTGAGTGTAAAGCATTATTTAACACTAAATAAACTTGATTGTGAAGTAGGTAGGTAGTAGGTAGGAAGCACCTATGGTTGGTACGGTAACGCCATGTGAGTGATCTATCAGAAAATAATAAACCTTTGTGTTATAATTTGCAGCGTTTTTATCCTTGAAATGTGAAAACAGAGGTGGACTCTGGGGCAAAAAACTTTCTGCGCACTACTACACCCCAAATGGGGCCCTTATACTGAATTTTCTCAATTTTTCAACTTTATAGCAGCCTCTGTGTGCGCAAACGTAAACCCATCGCAACAAGAATTTTCCATCAAATTAATTTCAATCTTCAAATTCAAAAGAGACATGTGGGAGAGATTTGGATTGCACGAAATTTCAGTATACGTACGAATAGCGAAGTTGCCTAGCTTATATGATAAACTTCCAGCTGTGCAAAACGCCACTCGTTAGCAGGCACAATTATTTATTCAGAATTTTCATTCATTATTTAAATGAAACATTCATTCTTCTATGCAACGTTGGGAAATGAATGGATACGATAGTGTCTAAATGTTTCAAGTATGAACATATTGAAACATTAATAATTTATAGACATTTTATTCAATATTATTAGGTACTATAAAATTATGTTGTTGATTATAATTGGATTATATAAATATCCCACTTAATCATGTAATGAAAATCCTATAAATTAATTTTTATAGTGTGTGATGAATATCACTCAATAAAAAAGTTCATTCGGCATAACTTGGTAGGTAGATGTGGAATTGAAATCATAAGCAATGTTACTGATCTATTCCGTGGGGTCAAGGTCATCTATTCCAAGGGGATCACTTGGCAACCAACCTCATAATCTCTAGTAGCGTGTGTTATTGCTTCCGAGTCTACCAAGGTAGCGGAAGCTTTGTTTTCACTTTTCAAGGACGAAAAAAAAAGTTCTCCAAAATCAAAATTTTCCCTCGCGTTTTGCATTTTAGACCTTTCTGAACAATTTTGGTTCCGTGTCTGTCTGTCTGTGTGTCTGTCTGTCTGTCTGTCTGTGTGTCTGTCATGAATTCCTTGTAACGCGCATAACTATACGAAGTTATTGTCCGATTTCGATGAAATTTTCAGGGATTGTGCGGGTTGGTGTGTAGACGGTCCCCTATGAAAATCATCATCCCCGGACTGATAGAAGCGTCTGCGCATGCGCAAACGTGAATTACTTGTAACGGCCATAACTTCTACATTTTCCATCCGATTTCAATGAACTTTTCAGGGATTGTGCAAGTTGGTGTGTAGACGGTCCCCTAAGAAGATCACCACCTTCGGACTCATAGTAGCTACTGCGCATGCGCAAACGTGAATTTCCTTGTAACGGCCATAACTTCCACATTTTCCATCCGATTTCAATGACATTTTCAGGATGTTACAGATTAGTATTTAGATGGTCCCCTATGAAAATGACCACATTCGGACTGATAGTAGCCACTGCGCATGCGCAAACATGAATTCCTTATAACGGCCATAACTTCTACATTTCCATCCGATTTCAATGAAATTTTCAGGGATGTTACAGATTAACTTGTTTCGATGTTTTGAGGATTAACTACTATGCATCGGATCATCTATACAATCGGGCTATGGATACGAGGAAGCTATGTGCCACACCCACTTGGCAGACGTTTTTTCCTTTAGCCTTTCCGTCTCCAATTATCCAAGAATCGAATTTCTAACCAATCATTCATCAACATTAGGTATCATTGATTATGCAAGCTATCTCATTTTTTACTCAACACCTTAAATAGTCCGAATTCTGCGATTTCACGATGAAAATAATTCTAGTATGGTAAAAGTTGAATGGTGGAAATCTCGACGTGAGCGCCATCTCCTAAAAGAAAATCCCCTTTAGCCTTAAATTAATCTCGTCTTTGTACTCACCGTTCGTTTGAACACTACTCTTCGTACTGTTTTGAACGTTTTCTTTATTCGTTCTAGTAAATTGTTGTAAATTATTGGTATTCTTGTAAATTATAGTGAAAAGGAAAAGGGAGATTCCACGCTGATTTACTCAGTTGACTGATTAACTCAGGAGGCTCATTTATTAGGAGCTCTTTAGTGGGCGGTTAGAGGAAATTTCAAATAATGAAAAGGCCGCCCGTGGTGTCATTGGCACCTTTGGTAAGTTGACGGTTCTAACGTATTATATAATCCCATGCCTAGCCCCAATTGCTAGGAGCAAATAAAGCTAATAGTTTCCGGAGGATCCTAAAAACGGATGTCGTGAGATAGCTGGCGTGAGATAGCGGCAGTTGAAAGGTTAATGCTGGCAGAATTCTTGGAGGAATATTTGATTATAGTAATTTTAACGAAAAAATATACAAATTATTGCTATAAATGACTGAGTATAATTTTTTTACTAAGAGAAAACATATTGTTTAGTAATGCATGCATTCCAGGGGACGTCCCATTGGATAAGTATTGGATCAGTTTAACCAGTTGTTAAGCGATAAAACTGTTTCACTCGATGTAATTTATTTATTACTTTAGGCAAGAAATAGTGACCCCCCCCCCCCTCACCATTATCCACCTTAACATCTCTAGCATCATGGGAGCCTCGAATCTGAAGAGCATTTTAAAATCCATGATCTACGACACCCAACATGCAAATTCGAGTTCACCCCCCCCCCCACCACCACCAATGGTGCCAGTCTGGCACCAAAGCTGAAATACGTCGTGACATTGAACTTTCATCTATTAGGTTTAGTAGGCAGTCCGTCGAATGTCACATCCGTATTCAAGGTGAAACACCAAAAAACCCAAGAAATATGAGGTTTATGGTGCCCTGGCACCATGCTGGCACCACTTTTATTTCCATGGTGGTACAGAAAGTAATTCATGCAAATCCTAAGGTATAATGAGAATTTTTCCTCAATTTCAAAGCTTGGATACAATTAATAAGCAGTAAAGGAACCGAAATATTGAAAAATTGGATATTTTGTGAATATTATCCCCCCACCCATCCCCTCCTCTTGCAAATTTTGGTACTCTGGTGAATTCATGTACAACTCCGAAGTTATTTTAGTCAAACAAAAAAAGAAACACACAAATCGGTTGGAAATTGAGGCCTGGGCAGAGTTTATAAGATTATGCCCGCAAACTTACGTTTTTTAAGCATTAACCCCCCCTTTCCCCCCCTTACAAGGCGAAATTCGAAATTCCGGCGACGTAGTGCACAACTAGATAGTTTTCCGCGTCGAACAAAAAAAGAACCAGGAAAATCGGTTGAGAACTAAGGCCTGGGCAGAGTACACAAGATTTTGTTACACACACACACACACACACACACACACACACACACACACACACACACACACACACACACACACATACACACACACACACACAGACATACACCTATGGTTTTTTTCGCGGATTTGGATACAGAATGGTCTAAAACGGATTACTGTGTGGTTATTTTTTTTTTTTTGCTTCCGAGTCTACCAAGGTAGCGGAAGCTTTGTTTTCACTTTTCAAGGACGAAAAAAAAAAGTTCTCCAAAATCAAAATTTCCACTCGCGTTTTGCGTTTTAGACCTTTCTGAACAATTTTGGTTCAGTGTCTGTGTGTCTGTGTGTCTGTCATGAATTCCTTGTAACGCGCATAACTATACGAAGTTATTGTCCGATTTCGATGAAATTTTCAGGGATTGTGCGGGTTGGTGTGTAGACGGTCCCCTATGAAAATCATCATCCTCGGACTGATAGAAGCGACTGCGCATGCGCAAACGTGAATTCCTTGTAACGGCCATAACTTCTACATTTTCCATCCGATTTCGATAAAATTTTCAGGGATTGTGCGGGTTGGTGTGTAGACGGTCCCCTATGAAAATCATCATCCTCGAACTGATAGAAGCGACTGGGCATGCGCAAAAGTGAATTTCCTTGTAACGGCCGTAACTTCCACATTTTCCATCCGATTTCAATGAAATTTTCAGGGATGTTACAAATTAGAGTTTAGATGGTCCCCTATGAAAATCATCACCCCCGGATTGATAGTAGCCGATGCGCATGCGCGAACGTGAATTGCTTGTAACAGACATAACTTCCACAATTTCTACCCGATTTCGATGACATTTTCAGGGATTACGCGGATTAGGTTGTAGATGGTCCCCAATGAAAATCAAGGCCTTAAAATTTACAGTAGCCTCTACGCATGCGCAAACGTAAAATCCTTGTAACAGCCGTAACAGTGGCGTGTGAGGTGAGGATCTCAAACCCCATTCAACTATCCCCTTGATAGGTCAGTCAGCAATGCTTTAGATTCCCACTCAGGAGTCCCAGGTTCGAATCCCAGTCAAGCTTAAAATTTTTTGATCCAATCACTACCGCACTTACATTTTTTGTCCAAATTTGATGAAATTTTCTAGTATTGTCCAGATTAGCGTGTAGATGGTCCCCAATGAGGGTAGTCAAAGGTACTTAGAGATTGGTGTTTTCAGATTAACTACTATGCATCGGATCATCTATATAATCGGGTTATGGATACGAGGAAGCTATGTGCCACACCCACTTGGCAGACGTTTTTGCTTTTGATGATGATGATGTCTTCACATCGAGAGTGCTCGCCTTCTCTACACAACTTATTAGTTACAATGAATAATAAGGATGAATAACGATGGATAATTTGATAAGTATGATTGAATTTATTTCGTTTGATAGATAGGTAAAGGTAGTTGATAGGTAAATAGGTAATCTTACTCGAAGGACCGTGGTAATGAGTTCCCTCTGATTGAATGGTACTTGAGTATCCAAATCAGCGGGGTGCTGGGTTTTCCAAGTCCATAGGTATATGAAAATCCTTGTAGATGGAGGCTTACTGCCACCAAGTGGCTCATATGAAAATCCTTGTAGATGGAGACTTACTGCCACCAAGTGGCTCCAGGAACGTCCGAATCGTAGAGACTTAGCGGCGCCAGTGGCTCCAGGAGTATGATTCCAAGTTGAGATTCCAGACCAAAGAGGTGAAGGCTTAGGTCCTCAGTGGCTTCAAGATGTAGGTAGGTAAGGAACGTCAGAATCACGAGTCGGCCGCTCAAAAAGTTCTCAACTGACACTACACTGCACGATTGATCGTTTGTCTTATAAGATTCACCGAGAAAAGTAAATTCTAATAAGTATAAGGGTTCGATAATATGAAAAGAGGAACAGAGGGCTAGAGTGGCGCATTCAACAGAACAAGAGAGAGAACAAGATGGCTGCCCTCAAATTTCATCTCCAAAAAGATCACGTGGCCCAAATATTATAAATGCAACATATAAATGTTTTCCCATATTTCCAATTGTAGAAAATTACAATATAATTTTATATGAATGTTACATTAAATACAAGTTGAACTTGGATGAGAAAAAGGCGGAGAAAATACATCGTGTAGTTGAGAAGAACACCCACAGAGTGCGTGGAGTGTCACAAGGCCATGGAAGTTAAGGAGATTTATGTTGGCAGCAAAGGAATGATAGTTGTGAAACAGCTGATTGTGAAGTAAACAAGAAATGGCCGGTTTGGAAGTGATTTTACTATTATCGAATACTTCGCAAAAAAAGTAATGAGAAGTGAGGTGGTAATTAGTGAAATGCTGACGTTAAACTACTATGGATGGTCAAAAATTGAGTGAGTTTCAAACATACTCCCCCCATTTTTGACCCCAATTGGAGAACAATAATAAAATCTGATAAATGATCAACAAGCAATAAATATTAACAACATGCAACAACTAAGGATTATAAAGAGCCATCAGACAACTATGGGTCAGAGGATGGTATCAAAATCAAATTGACTATTGGGCGTCTATAGGTACCCCTGGCAGTCTTCAGGGTCACCACTCGTACCACGCCATCGTCACCAGGGTGTGTAGCTACAATCCGTGCCAACGGCCATTCCATGGGAGCTGCATTGCGGTCCGAGACTATTACCAAGTCGTTCACTCGAAGATTTGGCACATGTTTGCTCCATTTCTGTCGAACTTGAAGTGTGCTCAAGTATTCATCACGCCAGCGTGCCCAAAAATGTTGCATACGTTGACGCACCAACTGCCACCGGCTGAGTCGCCCTTCTGGAATGTCACTCAGATCCAGCTCTGGAAGTGCATTCAGTGGTTGCCCTATCAGGAAATGTCCAGCAGTAAGAGCTTCCAAATCATCTGGAGAATCAGACATTGACTGTAGAGGTCGTGAGTTGAGCACCCCCTCAGCCTTGACAAACATGGTATTAAGCTCATGTGAAGTAAATGGATGGTTACCGAAGCTCTTGACAAGGAGCGTCTTCAAGGACTTCACTCCTGCCTCCCAACTTCCACCGAAATGCGGAGCAAATGGTGGATTGAAGTTCCAAGTGATGGATTGATGAGAAGTTCTGGTAATAATAGCTTCCTGGGTGATCTCATTTGACATCCAATCCGCAACTTCCTTCAGGTATCGAGCTGCGCCCTGGAAATTGGTGCCACAGTCCGAGTACATATTGCAAGGTAAACCTCTTCTGGCGGTGAACCGATCCAATGCATCGATGAATGCTTCAACAGAAAGAGAAGTTGCCAATTCAAGATGGAGCGCCCTAGTAGATAAACATATGAACAGGCATAGATAAGCTTTCTCAGTCTTTGCATTCCTTAAGGAGTTCACCCTGCACACAAACGGGCCAGCAAAGTCCACCCCAGTATTTATGAAAGGTCTGACTGCATTGAACCGTGAAGCAGGTAAATTACCCATGAAGGGATGCTTGAAGGCTCGTGAGAATCGAAGACATATCACGCATTTGGTTTTGTGGTACTTAACCAAATTACGGGCTTTGGGTATCCAATAGGTTTGTCTCACAGTAGCAAGAAGAGCAGATGGGCCCAAATGATGATTGGACCTATGCAGATATCTGATAATAAGATTGGCGAAGTGAGACTTGGGATGCAACAAGATGGGAAATTTATGATCATTTGGTATGTCGGCATTGACTAAGCGACCACCCACACGAATCACTTTCTCATGATCAAGAAAGACGGACAATCGACGAAGTTCAAGCGGAAGTTCATCCTGATCACTCGCAGAAACAACCTGAGGATAATAATGATGTTGGGTTGCACGAATACAATGCTTTCGTGCACCATCAAATTCTCTTGCTGAGATAGGACCCTTAATGCGTCTCCTCTTTCGCCAAGCCGGAATCCTACAATTATGGATGAAACGTTTGATATAGGCTACAACTCTAACCAGACGTAAGTATGAAGAATGACGTTCCATATATGAGATAAAATTATCATGTGTATCGACAGCTACAAACGACACTTGTTGAGTTTTCAGCTCAGGTAGGTCTACAGGTGGTGATAAGTCCTGAGATACTGGCCAGGATTCAATTGGCTGGGTGCACCAGGATGGGCCAGTCCACCACAAGGTATGATGCTGAAGATCCGAGGGCAAAATTCCACGAGACCCGATATCGGCAGGGTTCTCCACACCACGGATATGGTACCAACAGCTCTTGTCAATCTTATCGTTGATTTGTTGGACACGATTGGCAACAAATGTTTGAAGCCGGTGAACTGGAGTGTTGATCCAGCTCAAGACGGTGGTTGAGTCGGTAAAACAATAGATATGGTTGATATTTACATGTTTGATAAGATGATCCACTGAATTGACGACATCCGATAACAAAAGGGCTCCACAAAGCTCAAGTCTAGGTATCGTTACCATCTTCAACGGTGCAAGCTTGGTTTTAGATTTGATAAGTGTTAATGATGAGCTATCACCAACAGTGGCTCTTAGATAGATAACACCACAATAACCCTTTTCGGACGCATCTGAAAAACATACAAGTTGATAACTAGAGGACTGGGCAAATGCTCGTGGTATGATGATATTAGATAGTGATTGTAGAACATCAGTATATTGAGTCCACTTTGCTTTGATGGGTTCTGGAACTTCTTCGTCCCATCCCACTCCAGACTTCCATGTCTCCTGAAGTAGACATTTAGCGTAAAACACCACAGGAGATAGATAACCTAAAGGATCATACAACCTAGCTATGGTTGAAAGTATTATTCGCTTGGTGTATCCTGAGGGAGGTTTGATAACTGAGTATGAAAATGTATCTGAAGTGGGGTGCCACCGCATTCCAAGGATCTTTGTTGTTTCATCTTCAGATGGAAGGATGACAGACTGTGAAGAGTTGTCTCCACCCTGTAAGAGAGGAGGATGATTTGAGTTCCATTTTGAGAGTTCAAACCCACCCTGAATCAAGAGATTGATGAGCTGAGATTTTAGCTCAAATAGATCTTCAATGGTGTTACTACCTGCTGCTACATCATCCACGTACAGTGACCTGGTCATTGCTTCAGCTGCCAGAGGAGAGCGATCACCCTCATCCTGGACAAGTTGTTGAAGTACACGCTGGGCTTGATATGGCGAGCTCCTTAACCCATAAGTGACAGTATTAAGGGCAAAGAACTGGATAGGCTCACTGGGATTAAACCGCCAAATGATTTGCTGAAATCGATGATCAGATGCTTCAACTAGGATCTGTCGGAACATCTTTACGATGTCACATGTGAGCACGTATTTGAAGCGGCGAAAATTGAGCATGACCTCACATATGTCAGCTTGAAGCTTGCAACCAGTGAGAAGATTATCGTTGAGAGAGCCCGATGCAGTCTTAAAACTAGCATCGAACACGACTCGTAACTTGCCAATACCCTCAGCGTCAAGCTTGTAGACCGGATGATGGGGTATAACATAGGATGGTGGATCTGTAGTGGGATACATATGACCAAGATCTAGATATTGTTGCATAAAATTGATATAATCATCTCTGAGAGCATCATCCTTAGATAGCTTGTTCTCCAAGGCATGAAACCTACTCAAAGCTCTTTTGATATTGGGAACAATGTTGCTCTGTTCCTTCGCAAATGGTAGAGAGACAACATAACGCCCATCTGGAGTGCGATGATGGGTCGTGTTGAAATGATCTTCGCATTTCTCATCCTCAGGTGAAAGGAAATGAGATGCAGATGGTTCCTCGATCTGCCAGAATTTCTCTATGAGAAAATCTGGGTCAACAGTTGTAGTACAGGTAGATAGAAAAGATACTGCTGTAGAGGGTGATTGATGTGATGCATCAAACTTCCCTATGACCGTGAAGCCAAAGATGGTATTGATAAGTTTAGGACCTCCATCATGGATAGTGATAGGAGCTCCTATAACAACCTCAGGGAACAGATCCGCTCCAATGAGAAAAGATATAGGACCAGGCTGAGTAAAGTTGGGATCACTCAACTGGTACGATTGATAGTCAATCCAGATAGAAGATTGAAGAGGTACTTGTGGAAGAGGTGATGTGATGGTGGGAACGACGACAGCATCTGTCTCCAAGGGTAGCGATGATGAGATAGATTTGAACGATAGAGATAATATGCCACTGGCATGAGATAAAGGAGATTGGTTGACGCCAGATATCGATCCATGAAAAGGTTTATAAGATTTACCAAGTTTCCGAGCACAAGCTTCTGTGACGAAGGAAAATTGGGATCCCATATCAATTATCCCCCTAAAAGGCTGATAATGACCTTGAGTGCTCTTGAGATGAGCGATAACAGTTCCAAGGAGAACACTACAAGGATTGGGAGAGGTATTGGCTCCAGCAAACCCAGAGTTGCTTGGGGCGGTAGTAGCTGGTGATGGTGTTGAAGGATTGTGGTTAAATGTTGTAGGGATGTGAAGCCAGGTATGATGTAGACCTTTGCATTCTCTACAACGCCACTTAGAGGTACACTCACTTGTTTTGTGAAAGGGAAAAAGGCAATTGCGACACCCCTTCCACTGCCGCAATGCATCCAGCCGCTCTGCTGGACTGCAAGATTTAAACTTCTGACAGTCCTTAATAGCGTGAGTTTGATTACACACATAACACAATAATGCAGGCTGTTCAATTGGTTTAGATTTAGAATTACTAGAAGGATGCCCTTTATTGTTAGACACTTCACCCTGACTAGCATCTTTAGTGCTATGAGCTAGTAAGGCATGACTATGGCTAAGACCAACTTTATTATACTGGTTTGGACTCCTAGGTGTCTTTAAAGACCTAGGTGCTTCACTCTTGCTATTTGACGAAGGCTCCTTAGCTGTAAGACGCAGGACATTACATCTATTTTGTATAAATTTAGTCATAGATGTGACTCTAGGAAATGTAGTACCTATATTGTAGATTTCAAAGGCTTCCCTAGTGATTGGATCCAAGCCCTTGAGCGCGAGTTCACACAGCAAATATTCAGCTAAGTCTGTGATACCCAGATTCATAAGAGATGTAATGCTTTCAGTTACAGATGATAGAAAGGCTTGTAAAGAGTCAGCAGTTGGCTTACCCTGAATAGGTTTAAAGCTAAGTATTTGTTCTATATGATGATTAGCTATTTTCCTTTTATCATCGTATATTGTGATTAATGCATTCCATGCCTGTTCAAAGTTTGTCCCATCGATAGGTATGTGTCTGATAGCAGAAAAGGCAGGACCTTCTAGGTATGATAAGAGAAATTGATACCTCTCTGCAGGTGATAACGTGACTTCTTCTATGATAAGAGACGTGAATAATTGTTTAAATGTAGGCCAATACGAGAAATCACCACCAAAACGCTTGATATTTATTTTTGGTAGGATAGTTCTAACAGGAGCTGATGTTGCAGAAGAATTTGTGAAATTACTAAGATCCGCTGGCAAGGTAGTCCGAGGCTGACACTTTTCCAACACTTGAGCATGGTAACCTAAAGCCTCATAATAGTACTTTTTGGCTGCGGCCATGTCTGCAGCGTCATCAGCAGAAGGAAATGATGGTTCCAGATGGTGGTTATCACTATATTCTTCCATTTCATCGAATTTGTTAATGAAACGTTCATAGAGAGAATCCAGCGTTTGGTACATGCCTCTGAATATGGTGCGCTCCGTTGGAGTAGTCACAGCAACAAATCCCTTATCCCTAATAGATTTGATTTCAAGACCATACTCTGTCCACTTCTTCCTAAGCCTCTGTATACCCCTTAGAGTAACACTAGGATTGTCGTCTTGCATGATGATAATAGTTAGGTATGTGACAAAAGATAAACTTTTAAAAAAGGTGTTTGTATATGAAGTTATAGGTAAACAAACTCCTTTAAATTACCAATATGTAAAAATATATTGATAATTAAGCAAAATTACGAGTCACAATATTGCTCAAAGGACAAGAAAACCCATGTATGGATAATAATAAATTGATGAAGTTATAGATAGGTATTGATAATGATAAATGGCTAACACTAAGTACCAACCTCTTACAAGAAGAATGAAGAACTGTATTCGATACCTTTTGATTCCACATTCACATTAGATACTTGGCACTGCGCTGATAACATCAGATCCGGCTCGCCAGGTCCATGAATTTATTTCGTTTGATAGATAGGTAAAGGTAGTTGATAGGTAAATAGGTAATCTTACTCGAAGGACCGTGGTAATGAGTTCCCTCTGATTGAATGGTACTTGAGTATCCAAATCAGCGGGGTGCTGGGTTTTCCAAGTCCATAGGTATATGAAAATCCTTGTAGATGGAGGCTTACTGCCACCAAGTGGCTCATATGAAAATCCTTGTAGATGGAGACTTACTGCCACCAAGTGGCTCCAGGAACGTCCGAATCGTAGAGACTTAGCGGCGCCAGTGGCTCCAGGAGTATGATTCCAAGTTGAGATTCCAGACCAAAGAGGTGAAGGCTTAGGTCCTCAGTGGCTTCAAGATGTAGGTAGGTAAGGAACGTCAGAATCACGAGTCGGCCGCTCAAAAAGTTCTCAACTGACACTACACTGCACGATTGATCGTTTGTCTTATAAGATTCACCGAGAAAAGTAAATTCTAATAAGTATAAGGGTTCGATAATATGAAAAGAGGAACAGAGGGCTAGAGTGGCGCATTCAACAGAACAAGAGAGAGAACAAGATGGCTGCCCTCAAATTTCATCTCCAAAAAGATCACGTGGCCCAAATATTATAAATGCAACATATAAATGTTTTCCCATATTTCCAATTGTAGAAAATTACAATATAATTTTATATGAATGTTACATTAAATACAAGTTGAACTTGGATGAGAAAAAGGCGGAGAAAATACATCGTGTAGTTGAGAAGAACATCCACAGAGTGCGTGGAGTGTCACAAGGCCATGGAAGTTAAGGAGATTTATGTTGGCAGCAAAGGAATGATAGTTGTGAAACAGCTGATTGTGAAGTAAACAAGAAATGGCCGGTTTGGAAGTGATTTTACTATTATCGAATATTCGCAAAAAAAAGTAATGAGAAGTGAGGTGGTAATTAGTGAAATGCTGACGTTAAACTACTATGGATGGTCAAAAATTGAGTGAGTTTCAAACAATGATAGTTTTAAGATTTTGCTTCCGAGTCTACCAAGGTAGCGGAAGCTTTGTTTTCACTTTTCAAGGACGAAAAGAAAAAGTTCTCTAAAATCAAAATTTTCACTCGCGTTTTGCGTTTTAGACCTTTCTGAACAATTTTGGTTCCGTGTCTGTCTGTCCGTGTGTCTGTGTGTCTGTGTGTCTGTCATGAATTCCTTGTAACGCGCATAACTATACGAAGTTATTGTCCGATTTCGATGAAATTTTCAGGGATTATGCGGGTTGGTGTGTAGACGGTCCCCTATGAAAATCATCATCCTCGGACTGATAGAAGCCACTGCGCATGCGCAAACGTGAATTCCCTGTAACGGCCATAACTTCTACATTTTCCATCCGATTTCGATGAAATTCTCAGGGATTGTGCGGGTTGGTGTGTAGACGGTCCCCTATGAAAATCATCATTCTCGGACTGATAGAAGCGACTGCGCATGCGCAAACGTGAATTTTGGGTTGCTGGGGTAGGGTAATAGAGGGTGTTTTTATCTCCTCGGAGCCCTTCTTATCCCTACCCAAGTCATGGTCATGCGTCCCCGTCGCGCAACCCGGGCCCCCTGGGATGAACAGAGGTGGCCCTATTAGGTTTCCCTGGTGGACCCCTCTTGAAGTTCCAGGGGTGGCTGAATGACCCTCTGGCGATTAGGGAGGGGACCTCTGTTAACGGGTCCCCTGACCCTTCTTTGCGCTTCCCCGTTATGGAAAACCTAACTGAGCCTCATAACCCCCGCCGGCCCATTGGCTCGCGGGGTATTAGGGGAGGCGCTCAGAGGCGCCCCAGGCAGGGGCGTCGGCCATCCTCTCCCTCCTCCTCTTCCTCATCATCCCTACCCTCTTCCTCTTCCACAGCCTCTTTAGACCACCAGTGTGCCCATTGTGAGCGGGCATTCACCTCCAGGTCTGGCCTTGGTGTCCACGTCAGACGGAAGCATCCTGTTGCTGCAAATGAAGAAATTGATGTTGAACGAGTGCAGCCTAGGTATGCTTCCGAGGATTTGCGCAGGATGGCGGCAGTTGAGGTGGTGGCTGTGCGCAATGGGGTACGTAATATAAATGTTTATTTAAGCGAACGTTTTCCCACGCGCACAGTCATTGCCATCAAGAACATCCGTCTGAAGCCCCACTATAAGCAGCTTGTCCAGGAAGCTATCCTGGCAAATAGCAGTGGGGCTTCTCCCGCATCTCCTGTTGCTGGCGTGGACCAGCAGTCTGCCATTCAGTATCCCTCCCCCGGGACCTCCGGTCTTCTCGCCAATTTGAAGACCAAAGTCTTGAGGCTCGGGGGGCAGGTAGGTCGTATTGAAGGCTATGAAAGCACCTACCTGCAGGATCTGGCGAGGCGGGCTGCTGAAGGGCTGGACAACCTGGAGGACATGGTTGCGGCCTATCTAGGGAGAATCTTCCCGCGGGTTGGGGATGCGACCGTGACGCAGCACCAGGGGGGACCTCCTCCCAGAGTGGTGTTGCGTGGAGGTCGCAGAGCAGCTAAGCTTGCAAGACGGCGGGAGTACCACCGGGTTCAGAGTTTGTGGAGGAAGCATCCGGCACGTGCAGCTGCGGAGGTACTGGAGGAGCCTGGGGAAGATCAAGTTCAGCCCCCTCTTCAGGAGTTTGTGGATTTCTGGGAGCCACTTTTGAGTGCTCCCAGCCACAACCCTGGGGAGCGAGTGGTTCCCCCAGTCTCCACCAGGGATTCCTTGCGCAGCATCTTGTGTTCGCCGGTGCTACTTGACGAGGCACACAAGTGCCGTGTCAGGAACTCCACATCCGCTGGACCCGATGGTGTTTCTGCCCGTCGCTGGAATAAAGCACCAAATACGATTAAGCTGCTCGTCCTCAACCTGCTCATGCTTGCGGGAAGACCCCCGAAAGCGTTAACCCGTACCCGAACCGTATTTATTCCCAAGAAAGGGGGAAGTGGGCCTGGAGGCTATCGACCGATTTCAGTATCCTCGGTAGTCTTCCGCCACTTCCAAAAAGTACTGGCATCTCGCCTCCAGGTGGCTGGTGTCATTGGTGACGTCCAGAGAGCGTTTCGGCCAGCTGATGGCACAGCGGAGAACCTTACAGTTCTCCAAACTGTCATCTCGCTGGCCCGTATTAAACGCCGGCAACTCCACCTCGCCGCTCTGGACGTTGCTAAGGCCTTTGACACAGTCAGTCACCTTGCCCTGACTGATTGCCTTCGTGGTGTCGGGGCCCCATCTCGATTAATTGAGTATGTGGCCTGTCTGTACCATGAAGGCGTGACGGTCCTCGAGGCAGGAGGTGAGGTGTCAGGGGATGTACGGATAGGGCGTGGGGTACGCCAGGGGGATCCCCTATCACCACTCCTCTTTAACCTGGTCGTGGATACGGCCTTGGGTAAGCTGCCCACAGAAGTAGGGTTTGATCTCGCCCCTGGGGTGCGAGTAGGAGCATTGGCCTTTGCCGATGATGTTATCCTACTCGCGGAAACCCGCGAGGGCTTGCAGATTGCCCTCAATGCATTTGCTAAGCAGCTATCCAGGTGTGGACTTGTGGTCAACCCCGATAAATGTGGGTCGGTTTCCTTGGTCCCGTCGGGTCGCCAACATAAAGTGAAGGTTGTGGATGGGGGTTTTGTCATAGGACAAGCCCCCATTCCTTCTCGATCTGTGTTGGAGGTCTGGCGGTACCTTGGAGTCGACTTCGTGGGGGTGGCCACCATTACTGCCAGCCGTGTGGACCTTGGTAGGGCACTAGCCCGCATCACCAAGGCTCCATTGAAGCCACAGCAGAGGCTGCGCCTCCTCCGCACGTACTTACTGCCGAAGCTAACCTACGGGTTAGTCTTCGGTAGGCTTACTGCGGGGAGGCTGCAGGAATTAGATCGAGAAGTCCGCTCTGCTGTGCGCTCTTGGCTGAGGTTCCCACCTGGTGTCCCAAGTGCCTATATCCATGCACCGGTCAAATCCGGTGGGCTTGGCATTGTGTCTCTCTCCGCATGTATCCCTTCTCTTCGCCGCCAGCGCCTGCTAGCCCTTCAGGGGTCGAGCTGGGAGGTCGCCCGTGTTGCTGCTGGTCTTGATTTTGTCAGGCAGCAGTTAGCATGGTGCGACCGAGCAACACCATCTGCTCCAAAACCCAGTTCGTCTGCTGAGTTCGCTGCTGCCCTGCATGAGTCAGTAGATGGTAAAGAACTCCGACAGTGCTCCGAAAGCCTTATCTCATCCCAATGGGTGGATTGGGCTTCGGAGGGCATTGGGGCCCGCGACTACCGGAACTTCCACGCCGTCCGCGTGGCAACACTGCCAACAGCGGTACGGTGTTCAAGGGGTAGTCGTGGGGTGACAGATACCCTTTGCCGTGCCTGTCGGAGTGGAAATGAACACCTGTATCATGTGGTGCAGCAGTGTCCACGAACTCATGGGGGCCGCATCCTACGTACTGATGCGGTTGCCAAGCAGATAGCAGGTGCCTTGTCATCCAGCGGCTGGGATGTTGAAAGGGAGAGATTATACCACATGCCAAGTGACCAGGGCAAGAAGCCTGACATTGTTGCCGTCAAGCCCGACAGGTCTTGCATTATCCTGGATGTCCAGGTTGTTAATGGCAGCATGGACATGGAGCAGACCTGGCGGGCTAAGATAAGAAAGTATGATAGAGATGATTTACGGCAAGCAGTGTCGGAGCTAAAAGGAGTGGCACCCAACAACATCAGGGTGATGGCTGCAACCTTGTCGTGGCGCGGAGTGTGGTGCGGGAAAAGTGCCACGGAGTTGCGCGAGTTGGGCATCTCAGTAGGTGTACTCCGTGGTGTCACCCGCCGCGTACTGCTCGGCTCATATTTAAACTGGTGGTCATTTTATAGAGGCACTTCCCTTCATCCATCTCTCCCCCCCCCACCTTCCTCATCATCCCTCATCCCTAGGGCCGGCGTCGGGTGAGTCCTGGGCGTCCTCCCCATTATATTTGTTTTATTTATTTATTTTGTTTTATGGCGTGCCCCCTCCGTCACCAAAGACATTTTGTCTTGAGGGGAGTTTCAAAAAAAAAAAAAAAAAAACGGCCGTAACTTCCACATTTTCCATCCGATTTCAATGAAATTTTCAGGGATGTTACAGATTAGAGTTAAGATGGTCCCCTATGAAAATCATCACCCCCGGATTGATAGTAGCCGATGCGCATGCGCGAACGTGAATTGCTTCTAACAGCCATAAATTCCACAATTTCTGCCCGATTTCGATGACATTTTCAGGGATTACGCGGATTAGGTTGTAGATAGTCCCAATGAAAATCAAGGCCTTAAAATTTACAGTAGCCTCTGCGCATGCGCAAACGTAAAATCCTTGTAACAGCCGTAACAGTCGCGTGTGACGTGAGGATCTCAAACCCCATTCAACCATCCCCTTTATAGATCAGTGAGCAATGCTCTGGATTCCCACCCTGGAGTCCCAGGTTCGAATCCCAGTCAAGCTAAGAAATGTTTTGATCCAATCACACCGTACTTACATTTTTCGTCCGAATTTGATGAAATTTTCTAGGATTGTCCAGATTAGCGTGTAGATGGTCCCCTATGAGGGTAGTGAAAGGTACTTAGAGATTGGTGTTTTCAGATTAACTACTATGCATCGGATCATCTATATAATCGGGTTATGGATACGAGGAAGCTATGTGCCACACCCACTTGGCAGACGTTTTCTCATTGCGATTGGTTAAAATTACTGTAAGCGTCCAAATTTTGATCATGAACCTACTCACCTATTCGTTTTATTCAGATTTCAGTTTATTTTGTAAAAAGTTGACAAAATAAAAAAAACGTGATTCTCTGATGTAGTAGTCTGATATAGAAATCGCCTTACTTTCACGAAAGAATACGTAGGTACTCCAAACAACTTTTACTCAGTCCTTCGTTATTTTATAAGTACCTATTGTGTAAAAGTTACTGCGACGGCTGTCATCCACTTCACTCACAAACGTACTCAAGTTCATGGGCGTCAATCGATACGATCTCTCTTAATCATAAACAATGTAGTTTCTTACGTACTTGTGTAATGTTTCCATACAGTCTTAATGCCCCCTTGCATTAAGAATTACTTCGCAAGAAATTAAGTCGCAATTACTTAGTTGAAATCACGCTTCATGGAAGAATTTCACGGTTTTTCTTCAAGATTAAAATGGCTTTCCCGGCCCTCACATTCGTTGATAGTGAGCTGTAAACATCTGTAGTACGGATGCATTCTTTCAATCCGAACTTTGATTTCTTTGCTAAACGTTCTTGGGTACGAACGGCAATAAAAACCAAAAATACTGCCTACCTTGCTAGCTTCTCCCCCTCCTCTTGTCCTCAAAGCCACCACTTCTATAAACAATCTCTTTGCGAAGCAGTAAATCAATTACGTGCAGTAAAACCGCCATTTCCTGCTTTACTAGCTAGGAAGGAAATAAAAGCAGCTGTAATAAAAAGATTATTATAGGAGTAGAGTAGGTAAGTAGGTACTTGCTCATGATGAAATCTAGGCTTAGATAAATAAAAGTAAACAAAATTTTTAGCGATTTTTGTAGTAAGTACACAACTGCAAATCTCTTGAATCAATATTTAGAACATGTATAGAATAAGGTGAAAAACAAGTGGGTGTGGCACATAGCGTCCTCGTATCCACAATCCGATTGTATATAGCTAAACCTCAAAACATCAATCACTAAATACCTTGCACAACCCTCATTGGGAACCTTCAACACGCCAATCTGAACAAACCCTGTAAATTTCATCAACTTCTAGTAGAAAATATATTAGACGTTATGGCTGTTACTTTTGTTAGTTGTGAGTGGCAGCTTGGAAATGGCGGGCTAAGATAAGAAAGTTCGATAGAGATGATTTACGGCAAGCGGTGTCGGAGCTGAAAGGAGTGGCACCCAACAACATCAGAGTGATGGCTGCAACCTTGCCATGGCGCGGAATGTGGTGCGGGAAAAGTGCCACGGAGTGGTGGGAGTAGGGCATCTCAGTGACACCACCGCCGTGGTGTCATCAGTCGCGAACTGCTCGGCTCATATTTGAACTCGTGGTCTTTTTATAGAGGCACTTCCCTTCATCCCACTCTCCCACTCACACCTCATTCATCATCCCTCATGTCTAGGGCCGGCGAAAGGTGAGTCCTGGGCGCCCTCCCCATTAAATTTTATTGCTTCCGAGTCTACCAAGGTAGCGGAAGCTTTGTTTTCACTTTTCAAGGTTGAAAAAAATGTTGTGCAAAATCAAAATTTTCACTTGCGTTTTTCGTTTCAGACCTTCCTGAACAATTTTGGTTCCGTGTCTGTCATGTAATCCTTGCCATAGCCATAACTTCTACATTTCTTATACGATTTCGATGAAATTTTCAGGGATTGTGTGGGTTGGCGTGTGGTGGTCCCCTATGAAAACTATCACCTCTGGACTGATATTAGCCACTGCACATGCGCAAACGTGTATTTCCCTAACAGCCATAACTTCTACATTCCCCATCTGATTTCGATGAAATATTAGGACTTATATGCGAGTTGGGGTGGAGATGGTCCTCTATGATAATCATGGCCCCCAAACTGAAGAAATTTTGTGCACATGGGCAAACGTGAAACCCTTGTAACAGCCATAACTTCTACATTTTCCCACAATATTTTGAGATTGTGCGGGTTGACGTGTACAGTCCCCTATGGGGGTAGTCCAAGAGAGAGAACTTCGAGACTGATGTTTTGAGATAAGTTACTATGCATCAGATCATCTATACAATCGGGTTAAGTATGGATACGAGGAATTTTGCTTCCACTCTACCAAAGGAGTGGAACCATTATTTTCACTTTTCAAGGTTGAAAAAAAAAGAAAAATGTTCTCCAAAATCAAAATTTCCACTCTCTTTTGTCGGTTCAGACCTTCCTGAACAATTTTGGTCCAGTTTCTGTCTATCTGTCTTGAAATCCTTGCCAAGGCCATAACTTCTCTATTTCTCAGGGATTGTACGGATTGGCGTGTAGATGGTCCCTCTATCAAAATCATCACCCTCGGACAGATAGTAGCCGCTGCGCATGCGCAAACGTAACAGCCTGTATCATCCATAATTTCTTCATTTCCCCATCTGATTTCAATAGAATATTAGGAATTATGTGAGTTAAGGTGGAGATGGTCCCCATTGAAAAAAAAAAAAAAAAAAATCATGGCCCCCAAATTGAAAGTATTTTGTGCGCATGCGCAAACGTGAAATCCTTGTAACATCTATAACTTCTTAATTTTTCAACAACATTCAAAAATTGTTCGGGTTGACGTGTAGAGGGTAGTGCAAGGTACTTTCGAGATTGATGTTTTGAATTTAACTGCTAAGCATCGGATCATCTTTACAATCGGGTTGTGGATACGAGGACGCTATGTGCCACACCCCCTTGACAGACTTTTTTCAGTGCCCTGGATATCAGTCTTGATTTAAACAGCTTGGTATAGGCTTAAAATGCCCGGTTTCCCAGAATTGTCCTGAAATATTGTTGGTACTGGTAAAACTCGATCCCAGATACGTGAAAGTTTTACTTCCTGGAATCTGAGCTCCCCCAAGAAATAACCTAGTCGATCATGATCGTAGCCGGGATCTGGGCTCACGAAAAGATACCTACTTCATTTTAGATTATCATTTTCAATAATGAACCTTTGGAATCGACCAAGAAAAAATAATTTTTAATACCCCCTAAAAATTTGTTGGTTTACGTTTCAAGGTACGTAGAATCCAAAAATCGAATAAAAATTTGGCAGTCCGTCCGCCGTCCACCGTACGCGGCACTTAACTTAGTTACCATTGATCGATGTTGATGAAATTTAAATAAACTCGATTAGGTATGAAGGTAAAACATGGTTGGTAGGTGGTGGCAATAGCAAAGCTGTGTTCTTTCCTGGCGTGTGTTCTATACAGAACAATAATTGTTTACATAAGGTAAACAAAATATAATAATTAATAAGGTTTACAATTATGGTAAACCTTTTACAATTTGTAAACCTTGACCTTCGTGTAAAAATTTGCAGCGTTTTTCATTATTGTTTATTCCTCTATGATAGGGCTGCCTGTCACCCCTCCACCATATCCCACAGTAATTTGTCAAAATTGAGCCCATTTGAAGGTATCAAGCGTAAGTACCGTATGTAAGTAACTTGTCTCCGGTACTCTGTGGTAAGTACCTATTGTTGGTGTATTTAACTTCTTTCAAGCCTTCCTAATTTTTTTGCGACTAATACTATTGTTTGACGGTGATACTCATATACCATGATTGCCCAACGATTGTAACGTTTAAAAGAATCTATGTAGCTGACTCTGCTTTTCGTCGATTTATTTCGATTAAACACTAATCAGTGAGAGTGTTGAATTTTGGTATCGGCAAGAGACATCAATCTAATGGAAGGTACTTACTGAGATTTGATCGAATGTTTGTTATATAGAAGAGTGAGCAGTCCAATCGACTCCATTTCTTGCCTAGAGCACCGTGCAGTAGTACCGTGCAGTCATGAGTCTCTTAACGTTTGTTCTTTGTTTGATAGCCTTAGTGACGTTCCTTTTGCTGTTCGTTCGTAAGTTACTGACGCCGCTCGTCCCTGTCAAGGGAACAACTAACATACTGGGGCCGAAAGGAGGGAGAAGGTGGCCGATTATTGGAGATGGTCTGTGGTTTGCAAATATTGCAGATACAAAAGGTAACCATAGATTAGTAGGTCAGCATCTACGTGCTGTTGAATTTGAAGTAATCCGTGTTCGTAATGCGATGTCTCTCCGTTTGGAACTTATCGGTTCCCAAAAACGAACAAAAACGCTGAAAATCATTGCCCAAAAGTTTATTATTTTCTGTATAGATCACCCTTCTGTATAGATCCCTCCCCCCGAACCACCAACCAAATGGAAATGAAGGGTTGAAATTTTCAAAAAATGCCCTAGTTGGTAGTATGTACCTACGGTTGGTAGAGAGGGATCTATACAGAAGGGTGATCTATACAGAAAATAATAAACCTTTGGGCAATGATTTGCAGCGGTTTTTTCTTACCTACCAACTTTAATTTAATACAATTAAATTCCCATGCATGAATTAAACATTCTATTTTTGCTTCCTCACTACCGAAGGTAGGGAAGCTTTGTATTCGTGAAAGAAGTGAAAAAAAAAGTCCTCCAAAATCAAAATTTCCACTTGCTTTTTGCGTTTTAGAGCTTCCCGAACAATTTTGGTTCCGTGTCTGTCTATCTGTCTGTCGGTCTGTCTGTGGTCAATCTTTGTCCCGGGCAAAACTACACTAACCTGTGGTCCGATTTTGATGAAATTTTCAGGGATTGTGCGGGTTAGGTCCTAGACGGTCCCCTATCAATTTCAGCACCTTCGGACCAATAGGAGCGAGTGCGCATGCGCAAACGTGAATTTCCTGGAACCTCGGTTTCTCGGTTTCTAATGAACCGATTTTGCTCAAATTTGGAGGTTAGTTAGGGACTAACTTCTAAGAGACACCCTATAAGTTTCAATCAAATTGGTCAAGCAATAGCCGCTGCGCATGCGCGAACTTTAAATTTATTGTTACAACCAAAACTCCGCAACTATTCAACCAATTTCGATGAAATTTTCAGGGATTGTGTGGGTTAGGTCCTAGACGGTGGACCGCTAAATAAAATTCTACGTTGAAAATACAAATATCATACTACTCGTGCCCACACTTACTTCCAGGTTCCCGTGTAAATTGCTTCTTTTATTGTGTGATCAAATGTTGTGGTCTGCAGGTCAATCAATGTTGAAACCAAATTGACCCCTCATCACAGTCTCTTTTGCATCTTTCTTTCTGTCATCGAGTTAGTGGTCCACAGGTCAGTTTTGAGATGAAAATTGGCACTTCGCGTTTTTTGAATGCGCCGAACTAGGATTTTACAATGCGAATTTACACTCCATTGATTTTGAGAATAGTCAATATTTTGGTAATCAATAACTCTTTGAATCATAATTTTTTCGCCAACTGAATCTATACGTCCATGTGACAATGAGTGAGGAAGCTATACTGCCCACCCAACTTGGCAGACGTGTTTTACTTACTAAGTTTTTTTTACATACCAACCATTGGTAGGTACTACCTACCACACCATACTGCACTTTCACAATCATGTTTATTAGAAAGAACTAAACGCTTCACACTCGTTTCGAAAAATAGAAAGCTTCATATGGAAATTTGATCACTGGTTGCTCAGAAAGCCAAACTGAATACAAATCGAAGAAATGAACAGCGATCGTATTTTAGTCAGATAAAATTTGTACGAAGATTAGTCCTCTTTTGTGATTCACACTCGTGATTCTGTTTTATCGAAGGAAAACTCTTAAGTTACTTAATCAGTGATTATGCGGATTAGGTTGTAGATGGTCCCCAATGAAGATCATCACGCGGACTGATAGTAGCCGCTGCGCATGCGCAAACGTTAATTCCTTGTAACAGCCATAACTTCCACATTATCTACCCGATTTCGATGACATTTTTAGGGATTACGCGGATTAGGTTGTAGATGGTCCCCAATGAAAATTAAGGCCTTAAAATTTACAGAAGCCTCTGCGCATGCGCATACATAAAATCCTTGTAACAGCCATAACATTTACATTTTTCATCCGAATTTGATGAAATTTTCTAGGATTGTCCAGATTAGCGTGTAGATGTTCATCTATGAGAGTAGTGAAAGGTACTTAGAGATTGGTGTTTTGAGATTAACTATTATGCATCGGATCATTTATATAATCGGGTTATGGATACGAGGAAGCTATGTGCCACACCCATTTGTTTAACTTTTCATACTACGATCATGTCGATCATTGATGATCAACATCCAAAATGCCTGCCTTTTCCTATTTCGAGAGGCTCAAACAGCGTTTCCTATTTCCCGCACTCTCCAATTTTACAAAATTTCAAATTTTCACTGAAATACGCAAAGCAATAATAGAACGGGTGAATGTGACATATTTGAAGCGAAACATTGAATCAGAAGTCTAGTTTAATCAGGAACCACGTTTACAATTATTTGTATTAATTTATGCTAATTCACATAATTTCTCATTCAAGATTTGTGGGACCGGGTGGAGAAATTATTTCAATCAAGAGAAAAAATAGGTTGCTTATGGTTGGGCTCCAAGCTCTCTATATGGATTAGTGATGCCGAGATAGCGAAGGTAGTAACAATAATACACTTATTCAACAATTTGTCCCTAACCCTGGCCTTCATGTAGTAATATTATTTGACGTATCTGATTTTTTTAGTTTATTACTTAAATATTATGCTACTCCTAACGCGTAATATTGTATCATTCCTCTCCATAGAAATTGATAGATTCCAAGAAATGTCCTCGGAAGGAAGAAGAATTCTACTCTTCGTTTTCCTATATATCGGACGGAGTGTTTTCTACGACGAATCGTGAGTGAAAATGCCTAAAATGGTGTTGGTATTGTAACGTAGGTAATAAGTTTTTTCAACATCCCCAATATTAGTGACATTAATTTTTAATAATATTAATAATAATATTAATATTAATAATAATATTAATATTAATAATAATATTAATATTAATAATAATATTAATAATAATAATTATTATAATAATATTAATATTAATATTATTGTCACACCAACCAAATCTTTCTGAAGAACATTTATATTATAATCACAGCATTGCTTTGAATTTAGTACCTACAATTTTACACCGTTGAAAAGAAGATACTGTTTGCTTAAAAAAAGCATCTTCTTTCATACTGTTTCATGCTTAAGAAAACTTTCTTCTTTCCAACGGTGTTGAAACAAAGAAAAGAATTGGATAGGGGTTGGGGGAATGGGAAATATCGTTCTTTTTACGTTATAACCGTTGTATATTTCATAAACATAGCGTTAATTTTGAGTAAGTGACACTCTTGTTCAGTATCCTCACACCTGCCAATGTTCATGTTTTCAAGTGCATAATTAATGTTAACCTCAACGGTTAAAATTTGTATGTATCACACTACCGCAAGCTGTTCTAAGGGTTTCTTGTAGTACTCACTACATTCCTCAAGATTAGTACTAGACACTTGGTAATAAAGAAAAACTAAATATCATACTTGTAAGTAAATGTGACAACTAAACGATTGCGTTTTAAATTATAAGCATCCCTTTTAATCATAATCAACCCACATTATCAGCAATGGGACACTAGGTGTTGTAAATCCATTTTTCGCCAAATGGAGCCCATACACCAAATTTCAGCCAAATCAGTCCATGGTAACTAAAGAGAGTGCCGCGCATGGCGGACGGACGGAACCCTTTTATTTTCGATTTTCAGATTTTACGTATCTTGAAATGTAGACCAACAAATTTTGAGGGGGTTAAACATATTTTTTTGGTCGATTTCGAAGGTTCATTATTGAAAATAATAAACCAAACTCAAGCTCAAAGAGAAGACAAGAGAAAGAAATCATAAGCATCCATTGTAATCATAATAATCTCATATTATAGGCAATGGATCACGAGGATTAATAAATCCATTTTTCCTTGATTTTAGCGAATTTTTAACAAAAATGAAGCTATTGTAATGGCCTCAAAATTTTTAGAATGGACATTTTCGAAAAATTTCTTCACTGAAATTCGTTTTGGAACCTTCTGAAACGATCCCTGAAGTTTTTCCATAAGTAAATTGTTTATATATATGTGTCACTCCGGACAATAACTTGAGTAAGTAATTGTTTAGCAAATTGTTTAAAAGTTCGCCAAAATGTTCTTAACAACAAACAAAAGGACAAGTTCGTTTGCCGGAACCCAAAGTAGTCCAAATTTCAAAAAATGTAAAAAAAAACGGTGTTTTCCCATTTTTTGTGATTATTACCTTCACAATCATAATAATATATGGTATAATTCGGATTCAGCACAAAATTTCTGATACTGATGCACTTTTAAAAATGAAAATTGTCCAAAAATTAAAAAAGCATTTAGATATACATATATGTATAATGAAAATGTGAGTATATTTGTTGTATCCAGAAATGGAGTAGCCGTGTGGGTACTCTAGGAGTTTGTGGAGACGAGTAGAACATGAATATGTACTTCTAACATCTTCAAAGCATACCCAGTGCTTACAGTGTGTTGGTATGGTATGCTGAAAATCGAAAAAACCAACAACAGCCGTGTGGGTACTCTATGAGTTCGTGGAGACGAGTAGAACATGAATATGTACTCCTAACATCATCAAAGCATACCCTGTGCATACAGTATGTTGGCATGGTAGGTGTACTAAAAATCGAAAAAACCAAGAATCGTGTAAAAAAACTTTCTAAAAGAAATTGCGACACCATTGTTCCTTTTCTTAACCATACCTTCAACTGATAGATTTCTTTGTAAATTCGCTTATAAATTGACTTATTCATGAATGGACTTTTTTATTTCAAAAATGTTTCTTGATCACCCCATTCGTAATACATGTCGATCATTTTCCCCTATTATGTTTGCTCTCCCAATCATACCTAAGCATGCAATCACATGAAAAGAATGAGATTGATGCTTTGATCGCAGAAGCCCTCAAATCGGATAGAAAATTTAGGGGCCGGCCCAGAAGATGTGACAAGAACAAACATGCTGATTCTGAGGCGGTGAATGAAGGTCTGGTCAAGATGTTTCACCGCTTGATGAACAGGGGTAAGGTGCGGGAGGCTTCTCGTTGGTTGATGGAAGGAGGAACAACGACTGTGTTAGCACCTGAATCGGAAATAGATGAAAATGGCACAACTGTCCTTGACGAGCTGAGTGCCAAACATCCTAGTCCATCAATACCAATTACCACCGATGCTACAGGTTCAAGTGATAAATGAATACGTTGAAAAAGTCGCCAGGATGCTTCACGGTGGGAGTGGCCCTAGTGGAACAAGTTCTGAGCAATGGGCCGACATCCTCTTTCGACATGGAAGGCACAGTCAACGTTTAAGAGCAGCTGTGGCTACTTTAGCCAACAAGCTCGCCAATGAAAATGTAAGCTGGGAGTCGATACAGGCACTTGTGGCTAGCCGACTAGTGGCACTAGATAAATCCTGGTGTGAGACCCATGAGTGTGTGAGTTGGGGAGTTCTTACGTCGAATTTTGGGGAAATGCATGGCTGAGGTAACATGTGAGGACGTCACTGTAGCTTGTGGTACCGGGAGAAAGCAACTGCCAACGCACACTGGGAACTCCTCTTAGTTGATGCGAAGAATGCATTTAATGCAATGAATCGGATGTTAGCACTTGGCAGGCCCGCATCAGATGACCCAGATGTGCACGGTTCCTTTATAACACGTACAAAGGACATGCTTAGTTAGTTATTCGAGGCAGTGAGATTAAACTGTACAGTAGAGAGGGCGTTACCCAAGGGGATCCTCTGGCATTGTTACTTTATGGTATCTCCACACTGCAACTCATAGAAAAGCTTCAAGACCTTAGGCTGACTCAATGTTGGTACGCGGACGACTCGTCTGCTCAGGGAAACTTTGGTGATCCCAGAAGTTGGTGGGACAAAGTGATTGCTCTCGGTCCGGTTCATGGGTATTTTCCCCAAGGACCAAAATCATTTCTCGTAGTTCACCCAGACGACATTGAAGAAACCGACATTCTGGGACAGGAATAACAGTTGTGACTGGTCAGCGCTTTTTGGGAGGTTATGTTGGTGACGAAGAAGGGAACCAGACTCATCTCATTAAGAAAATGGAAAAGTGGACTGACTGCATCAAGAAGATTTCTGTGGCAAGCATCACACAGTCTGTCCCAATTACAATACCTTCAGAGGGTAGTTGACAATTACAATTACAATACCCTTGTCAATTACAATACCTTCAGAGGGTAGTTGACAGTAGAGGAGAGGACTATTCCAGTCTGAGGGGGGCCATTTGGTCCATATTCCTCCCTGCCTTGATTGGTGGTACCATTTCAGCAGAGGGCTGCGCCTAAAGGAGGCTTGTCAATTACAGATCCAATACGTTCAGCCAGCCTTACGAAACTTCAAGGGAAGGTTCGGCTGAACTTGTGGACGCCATCTTGGGAGGAGAGCCACTTGAGGTAGGGGACCATTTAATGAAAATGGACGCCGCAAAGCGGGTAGCCCTATTACTAGCTAAGCTGAACACCTTTCCAAATGAAAGGCAGAGGGCAATTTGTAGGACAGTGTATGCACTCAGTAAAAGCAAAACATCCGGATGGCTCACTGTGCTTCCCTTGAAGAGTCAGCATTTCGATCTCTCTGCAAATGAATTCCATGATGGATTTTACATTTACCCTATTGGTGTGCTCTGTAGATGGGATGTGGGCTCCACA
Source organism: Apolygus lucorum (assembly GCA_009739505.2). Lineage (NCBI taxonomy): Eukaryota > Metazoa > Arthropoda > Insecta > Hemiptera > Miridae > Apolygus > Apolygus lucorum. The sequence goes on from CM019182.2 coordinate 11,334,585, forward strand.
AGCGATAGCCTTCATCAAAATTCTGGCGGAGAGGCTCTCAGAAATTTGGGTAAGACAACAATGCAAAGTGCGCTGAAGGTGTGCCGACAACCTGCTAGGCTTCGATGGAGGTGCAGCCGTCCAGCTTGGCTTGGACCCATGATGAGCAAGTCTTTTCCTCGAAAATATTCTCAATCTCTGACCCTCTCTTTTTATTATCTTTAACGCGGCTCCTGTTTTGTTTTCCCATAAGTTGTTAAAAATATATACATTAAAATTTTAAAAAATCACATGACTACCTTGTAGGTACCGCTTTTATTTAAAAATAATAATCACAATAAAAGTTGTTTTGAACCGTTAAAATTGTTTATTAGTATGAACAAGAAACATCGCCAGTTGCACCAAAAATACAACGGAAATAAATGAACGAAGAATACATGCTAGTGGCTGGGACTTAAGAGGGATTCGATATTGTTATTGATATATTGATGATAGACTAGCAATTTCAACATAGGGTTGATAAATAGCAATTTCCAAAAGATTCTATGAAACGAGAATGACATCGTTGTAACAGAAAGCAGAGACGCAGGGCACGCTGTTATCCCCGAAAGAGCTTATTTAAAACGAAATCATGTCCGAGTTGATCTTCAACCTTGGGAAGATGTTTCTGGGTAGTGGAGTTTTTATTTACGGGGGTCAAACTATCATCATTAATCTGAATGAAATGATTATTGTTTTTTTTACAGCATCGCGATGGCCAAAACTGAGGCAGTCGTTGGATAAATTCTTACTGCCAAAGATGATGGATGACCATATGGTGGTTTTCGCCGATAAAGCTCAAGTAACATGCGATAAAATTCAGAGGATTTGTGGCGAAGGAGTCTTCGAATTGAAAAACGTAATTGAATATTATACGTTGGACTTAATACTACGTAAGTGACCGAATATAAATATAATTTATTACAAATTATATTGGAACGTATTTATTAGAACATAAAAATGGTGAAATAGTATATTATATATATAATATTATAATATAATAATATATTATTTATAATATAATATATTATTATAATATATATTATTATATATATTATTAATAACATTATATTAATTATATTATTATTAATAATTATATATATTAATATTATATATTATTATTATATATTATTTATAATATAATATATATAATATTTAATATAGTAATAATATAATATAATATAGTAATAATAATAATATAATATAGTATAAAGATTCCCTAGTTATGAAAAATCTTGAAAAATTGTTTAATGTACCTACTTACCTGGTTATTTTGTTCACATCTTGTTGCATAAATACTTAAATTTACCTATTGTACCTGCCGAAATGTAACTATTGAAATACCACTATTGGTTTTGTTCAATAAAACTACTTCAAACTTTTTTGTAAAATCACAATCAAGTTTATTAGGAAATGCTTGCACACGAGTCTGCAACACATTGGGACATTTTCATGTCAACCACTACACAACAAGATAGTGAAGTAAGGTTGTTAGTTCATGTACCCAAGCATCAAAATAAGAAAACAGTTGATTGTTCTCTACGCAACACAGTGAGTCTATTTTATTTATTGGTCGCGTGAGCAAGACTTGCTTAGTTTTCGTGACGATTTTTCAGTTTATGTGCCAAAGCAAAGACATGAAAATGTCAAAACTTCATTCATTCATTCATTATGAAATTCCTTTTGTCACTCAGATAATTGAATTATTAGACATCATCATTATCATTCAAATAGTAAACTCTTTTGCAGGTGTCTCGAACTTACGAATTAATATTTACCATTATTCATTTTTTTTCAGATATATTTCTGGGTACTCCTGGTAATCAGCAACTTGAGGATACCATGCATTTAACAAAAACGATCCCAAAGTTGGTATAAAATAGCTTTGCATAATTTCAATTACGACTAATCCCTCCTACGTCCCGTGGATAATTTTTCAATAAATTGAGATAATTTTGGTTTATTATTTTCAATAATAAGCCTTTGGAATCGAGCAAGAAAAAAATTTTAACCCCCCTCAAAATTTGATGTTTTACGTTTCAAGGTACGTAGAATCCGAAAATCGAATAAAACAATTTCTCCCTTGCGAGGGGAAAACATTAAATCATGTTTAATGTTTTTCCCTCGCAAGGGAGAAATTAGATCCTGCTTCTCAAATTTCAGCTTCCTGCGTTCAACAGGAGAGAAAATGGCCTTGGAGCTCACTCAGCTGATCAGTCACCCTTCAGGCGCCTTCAGCATTCTCCATTGACCCTGCCTCTCAAATTTCAGCTTCCTGCGTTCAACAGGAGAGAAAATGGCCTTGGAGGTCACTCAGCTGATCAGTGACCACTCAGGCGCCTTCAGCATTCTCCTTTGACCCTGCTTCTCAAATTTCAGCTTGCTGCGTTCAACAGGAGAGAAAATGGCCTTGGAGCTCACTCAGCTGATCAGTGACCACTCAGGCGCCTTCAGCATTCTCCATTGACCCTGCTTCTCAAATTTTAGCTTCCTGCGTTCAACAGGAGAGAAAATGGCCTTGGAGCTCACTCAGCTGATCAGTGACCACTCAGGCGCCTTCAGCATTCTCCATTGACCCTGCCTCTCAAATTTCAGCTTCCCGCGATGAATAGGAGAGAAAATGGCTTTGGAACTCATTCATCTGATCAGTGATCTGTCAGGTGCCTTCATTACTGTCCTTTGACCCACCATCTCGAATTTCACCTTCCTGCGTTGAATAGGAGAGAAAATTGTTTCTATACAATGAACATTAATTTGTGATTCACACTCATATTTCTGATTTATCACTAGTCCAAACTGAAGGACCTCCGAGGGAGCGATCTGTTGGTCCTACGGAGCTCCGTGTAGTCTCATTCGATTCTAAAAATTCCAGTCTATTTTAAATTGATGAAAAAACAATACCTTTATATTTAAAGTTTTCGAGCTAGGACGTTTTGAAAATTTCATCCCCTAGTTTTCACCCCTTAGAAGTGACTGACAATAACCAAAAGCATCTTGGTACAACTAGACCCCAAATGGAGCCGATATAACGTGGTAACTAAGAAATCGGTCCGTGGTAACTAAGAAAAAAAACGTTGCAGATTTGCGTGTCGGAATTCACAGAACGACCCCCAGCCCTAAAACATTAAACATGTTAAAAATTTCCGTCCGTCCGCCGTACGCTGTACGCGGCACTTTTCTTAGCAACACTGGGCCGATTTGGTTCAAATTTGGTATATGGGCTCCATTTGGGGTCTAGTTGTGCCGCGAAGCTTTTGGTTGATGTCAGTCACATCTAAGGGGTGAAAATTAAGGGTTGAAATTAACATGTTTAATGTTTTAGGGCTGGGGGTCATTCTGTGAATTCCGACACGCAAATCTGCAACGCTTTTTTTTCTTAGTTACCACGGACCGATTTCTTAGTTACCACGTTATATCGGCTCCATTTGGGGTCTAGTTGTACCAAGATGGTCACTGATCAGCTGAGTGAGCTCCAAGGCCATTTTCTCTCCTGTTGAACGCAGGAAGCTGAAATTTGAGAAGCAGGGTCAATGGAGAATGCTGAAGGCGCCTGAGTGGTCACTGATCAGCTGAGTGATCGGCAATCTAATTTCTCCCTTGCGAGGGAAAAACATTAAACATGATTTAATGTTTTTCCCTCGCAAGGGAGAAATTGAATTTTTTTTTTTTCAAGTGTGCCCTAGCTCGAAAACTCTCGAAATAAAGGTATCGTTTTTTCACCAATTTTATATAGTATTGAATTTTTAAAAATTTTTGAGACCACTCGGAGCTCTGTAGGACAAACCGTTCGGTCCCTACGAGTACTTGAGGGTTTTCCTTCGATAAAACAGAATCATGAGTGTGAATCGCAAAAGTGGTCTAATCGCCGTTCAAATTTTATCTGACTAAAATGCGATCGCTGTTCATTCCTTCGATTTGTATACAGTTTTGCCTTCTGCGTAACCAGTAATCAAATTTCCATATGAAGGTTTCTATTTTTCGAATCGAGTGTGAAGCGTTTAGTTCTCTCTAATAAAGTTGATTGTGAAGGTGTGAAGCAGTATGGTGTGGTAGGTAGTACCTACCAATAGTTGGTAGGTAAAAAAAAGTTGGTAGGTAAAAAAAATGTCGGTAGGTAAAAAACGCTGCAAATCATTGCCCAAAGGTTTATTATTTTCTGTATAAATCACCCTTCTGTATAGATCACTGGCTCTCCATCAATAGCACCTACCACCATCTGTATTCTCCCTTGACCTTCCCTCTCAAATTTCAGCTTCCTGCGTTCAATAGGATTGAAAATGGCTTCGGAGCTCACTCAGCAGATCAGTGCTCTTCCAGGGGTCTCCAGCATTCGAGAAGATCTTCTTCACTCTTCAGATCACTGATCAGCTGAGTGAGCTCCGAAGCCATTTTCAATCCCATTGAATGGAAGTGCTCTTCCAGGCGTCTCCAGCATTCGAGGAGATCTTCTCCACTCTTCAGATCACTGATCAGCTGAGTGAGCTCCGAAGCCATTTTCAATCCTATTGAATGGAAGTGCCCTTCCAGGCGTCTCCAGCATTCGAGAAGATCTTTTTCACTCTCTAGATCACTGATCAGCTGAGTGAGCTCCGAAGCCATTTCCAATCCTATTGAACGCAGGAAGCTGAAATTTAAGAGGGAAGGTCAAGGGAGAATACAGATGGTGGTAGGTGCTATTGATGGAGAACCAGTGATCTATACAGAAAATAATAAACCTTTGGGCAATGATTTGCAGCGTTTTTACATTAATATTCCTTTCAAAAATAAGCTCTTGAAAACCCGTGTCATGTGATAATGGCTTATAGATTTTGATTAATTTTTAACTCATGAACTTGGGTGAGATTAAGAAAGCAAGGAAATTGGCATAGAGATATGAGAGTGTGAAATTCCTAGATCTTGTTTTGCTGAAAATATTAAAAGTTTACAATGATCACCCATTTCTTAACACCTTCAATGCCATCTTTGGATTTTTCCAATTATTCAAAGTACAAGTACGATGCTCTATTCTATGGGCGATCTTATGGTGATAAGTCCACCAGTGAGAAAATTGCAGTTGCATCCATTCATTGCCCTCAAACTGATAACAATCCAAGAAAATATTGTTATTAAACTCACCTCTTCATTTGAAACTACAGCTAACAAAGCATTTTTTTTTCCAGAGTATTAGAATGTGCCTTCTTGAGAATTTTGCAACCAATCTACAGAATTAGTTGGATATTCAACTCATCACCCTTAGGAAAAGAAACCAATCGTATGGTGGAATGTTTGAAATCTCCCATGAGAAAAGTAAAAAGTCGCAAATAAAGATAGATGATGAAACTGATAAGTGGAATACACATGCAGGATCACGAGTAATGATGTCGGTTTTATTTTTCAGATTGTCAACGAGTGCTTGAAGGAAATGGAAGACAGAGGCTACACACGGAATGGTAAACGGATACCTATATTTCGAATATGATAACTTTAGTTGACATTTACTTCATTTGATTAGTTTACTGATTTGGCTCTCCATACCTGTCGGCCAGAGGCGGATACAGAGGAGACGTAGTACCTACCTGTATGCTCAGGGACGAATACGGACCTACTGCATTGGTGAGAGTGTCATACTAAAAAAATAACATGATTGTTAGATAATCCGATGCATGTTCACGTTATTAAGGCCGTTTTTCTTGTAAAAATACCGACAAAATAAGTTAAATCAGTAGTTTATTTTAAAAAAAAACATTGAAACCTAATGAATTACATAGGCTAACTTGATACCTTCTACGTAAGTGTCTCACGGAAACTGAAAAATAACTAACTGACGCTCAATAACTACGCAGGTCGGTAACTTGAGAGTAAATAATCGGAAAATTAATAATGTTGACTGAAAATCTGACTAAAAGTATATTATTGACTACAGTTTACTGATTTATAGGAACAACTTACTGCAAAAATAGCGAGGACAAAAAATTAAAAAAAAGGTCAAGAAACTCGAAAGGTACTAATAAAAACGGAGTTGAGTAGAATGTTGTCTATTTCCACGAAAATAATGAGTTACAAGTTAAATCGATTTCGACGGTTAGGTCATCATCAGTAACAAACAATCACTGAGGGTACATCACAAAGAGCATAGCTTATATAGGTACAAGTGAAAGTATTATACTATATAGGTACTTTCACTTGTACCTATATAAGCTATGCTCTTTGTGATGTACCCTCAGTTATTGTTTGTTACTGATGATGACCTAACCGTCGAAATCGATTTAACTTGTAACTCATTATTTTCGTGGAAATAGACAACATTCTACTCAACTCCGTTTTTATTAAAATGGTTTTCCACAATCTCATCGCGAGTGATTTTATTCGTATCGAAAGGTACTTCTCCCTCAGTACCTGAAAGAGTGCCCACTGATTTCTCTGAAGAACTTTACTGCCAAGACCTTGGAGAAGTGCCAGCTTTCTGTTTCATCCTTCAAAAATCGCCTTTTTCCTCCTCTAAGGGCTAGATTGTGAGAGCACGTTTGAGAAATGTAATATCCTAAGGTTGCAGTTGAATGAGTTTCAGATCCATCGCATCCGATTAAAACAAATTACTTGGAAAACATGACACAGAAAAGTAAAGGAACGCCCAAATCTTACTGTGAGATGGCTTAAAAATGTACTAATACAGTCGTGTGAATTGTTTGTTTAATCAGGGCAATTAAGAGATCCACAATTTGGTATCATAAACATAAATATTATTGCATGATGGGTATCCTGGAAATGAAACCGGTTTTGGTACCCTAATATGCTTGAACCTAAACGTACAAAAAGTTAATTGGAATAGGGACACGTCGGAATCAATTCTGAGTCGAAAATTTTATGGGAAACGATACCCAAGATCTCTACGTCATCAAAAACACATATTCATACCCGCAGCACCTAAATCTTCATTAAAGTTCTATTTGCACGTTTTTGAACGATTTAATTGAAGATTCATTTACCAGCATTGTCACAGAATGCAGAAATTCGACGTAATCACAATGAATCAAGTAACCTTTTCATACTTGTTGTCTTTCTTCCATTCTGTGAACTGTTTCAAAAGACAAAAGAAACCAGCCGAAATGACTTCTTCAAATGACAAGAAACGAACCGAATCAGACGCGTTTTCTTCTTTCAATTTTCGTAATCTTTTGAGGTCATGTGAGTGATCCATACAGAAGTAGGTACTCATTAAACAATTGCTGATCATTATTACTGGAGGGATTTAAATAGATTCTTCTTACCTTTATATCGATGAATATTATTTGAAAATATGGTAGGTTGAGAAAATAGACTTCCTCGGTTTTTTTTTTAAAACCACCTCACACAATTAATTAAAAGGGTCTGAATAGCGTCTGTTTATTTTTTCCACATTACTAAGAATTATATGAGTCTGTTACATGTTTATATCAATGACCACCATAGAACTCCATAAAAAATCAATATAACCTTATTATTTATTATTACTTTATTCAGCGAGTAAAATTATGATTTTATTCTCGTCCGCAGATCCTGACTTCGAACCACAAAATTACCTTGAAGCACTAATTGATTTTGAGATACAACAAAATTCTGAAGAGAAAATGGATACCTCAATTATTGACCTGATCACCGCTGTGAGTTTTCCAATACATTATACTTACCAATTTCGAATTCACACCAAACTTTTTACTCAATTGTTGCGTCTATTGTTGGGCCCTAAGAAGACTTCCGTTTTTAGAGAAATGGCACCTACCTGAGTTAGGGGTGTGTCGGTCCAGGTATTTCCCTGGAACGGTTCCAACGGTTACGGTGACAAAGATGTAACCGTTCCAAATTACTGGTACAGTTCCATTACCGGTACAGGCGATCAAATCCCACTCACATGGCATGGATGAAGCAGGCAGTCAAATCCCTATCGTCCTTCTTCCATGCTTATGATCTCAACTTGCAATATAATAGCATCATTTTCCTTGACAATTCGCTAAAAGGAAGGAATTTGAATAAGTGTTACAAAGGAGGCCATTTATTATAAATAATAGTTACCAAACAATTCAAGGAAAGAATAATGACGTTGCAGTTTAAGAACTTAACACCTTCAATGCGGGTCCCAAAGTCGTGCAACCCTGCCATACTGAAAATTTTTCGAGCTTGAAATTCGATATTGGTGAATTTGAACGCAAAATTCGTATTAAAGTTCGGCATCAAAAACGAAACAATGTTTTAGACAGTTAAACTCATACTGAAGACGAAAAAAAGCAAAAAATGGAATATATCAAAAAGGGGAGGTACCAGGCCCCCTCCCCCAAAGAGCGTTGAAATGACCAGATGACCGATCGACCGGTCGTCCGTATGGCGGTGTGAGCTCTCGCTCTCTGGGGCCAATTTCCAGTGAAGCGGGAGCTGGGCACCATTAGCCCCCTTCGGTCAGCCTCGTAGGTGACGTCATCAGCTCAGGTGGAAGAAGAACAACAGCCGACGCCGAACGCCACCCCGCGCGTCCCTCCCCCCTCAGCTGGGAGGGACCCAACGGTCTCTCCCCCACTCGACCAGTCGTCCCCACTACCATCTTCAGGCGGGGCGGAGGGGGGAGGACTCCACCTGAGCTCCCCGCCAACGACGATCGCCTCATACCCAGTCCAGCAGCGTTCAAAGTCAGTGACAGAGAGTCCGCCCCATCCTGACAAATCTTCCTCCCGTAACCCCCCCCTTTACTCGCCACGATCGCCACGACTTCGCGCTACGATCGTCACGAAATCTTCGCCATCGCCACACCCAGCTTGAGGATACCTCCGGGCCCGACAGTGAGTGTTGAAACCTTTAAGCATACATATATTGGCCAATTATTTATGCAACTGTGCTAGAGTAAGAGTAAAAGACATTAGTAAAACCACATTGAGTAAATTGAGAACATTGAGTAAATTGAGAACATTGAGTAAATTGAGAACATTGAGTAAATTTGAGAACTTTAGTAGAATTGAAACATTGAACAAACTTGAACAAATACTTACCTGGATTTTGAAATTGATGACCTATGCATTGGAAACTGATAAATGAGATTGGAATTTTGAATGTACTTGTTGAAACTGAGAACCTTACTGTGTTTTGTAAAACGTTAATTGAAAGCCTTCAGCTCCTAACCGCCACACTTGTGGGGAAGTCATTTGCCGTTCCTAATTTCTAATAAATCCACCTGCTAGTTGTACTTTGTAGTTCTTCTTCTGAGTATACCTGGTTCAGTAAAAGGTTAGAGGAGAGTGCAACGACACCCCTCAATTGGTACTAGGTCCCTTCAGGACAACCCTCAGCCCCTCTGGCAAAAGGACACACTTGTGTACCTGTTTTATCTTTATTTCGCCCTTCAGGCTTTCAAGTTTTGCTGTACGACGATCGCCACGCAGTCGCCGACGTCGCCACGCTTTGTCGCCACAGGTAAATATCATTTGCTACCATTTTAAATTCTAAGTGTTTTCGATATTTTATTTCAGCTAAATTAACCTCAAATCAAACCCCCCCGAACTCGTGTGCAAACGTTTGGTGCTCGTGTTCGTTGATTTTTATCAACCAACACGACCCCCAAACGCCCATCACCGCTTGTTGGCTTCATTTAAATTTCAGCTGCCATCAAGCGTGGGGCCCATAAGGCTTACAAAATTGGTGGCAGCGGTTTGGATTGCAATACCCTCTTGTCTCCCCAACTTGATTCACCGTAAAAGGTGTATAAAGTTGTGGCGACACGCGGGATTGTTGTGAGTTCGCCTCACACGAATCCACACAAAAAAATAGTAGGTCTTGTTTCGCCACGAGTTCTAAAAATTTAAAAGTAGAGTCTATCGAAAACACAAAAACTGACCAGGTATACAATTAGGTAGGATGTGCATCCGTTTATTGTATTCCTAGGAAAAGTGACGCAACGCAGCCTCCTATATTTTTTGATCGCCATAATCGCCACGAGAAGCTGATTTTCTCAATAGACCTAACTACTACCGACACACAACTGAACACACGCGTACAGATTTCCTTTTGCCTAAGTGGTAGTCCACATAAGTCGACACACTCATCCTCAATACCTCTTCAACCGACACGATGTCTTTAAATTTGTCGGGAGCTAGTGATAGGGGAGAAGGTACACACTCCTCCGCCGGCACAGAGGCTGTTGAAATCATGACACAAACGATGAGGGAGATGAATGTGCTCCTTCAGCGTTACAATACTGCGACACACGAGGGTGAGAGAGGGGACATACCGCGCTCGGTATTCCTCGAACTCGAACCATGGGACCCCGATACACCAGGTGCACTCAGTGTAGTTTCATTTTTTGCGAATTTTGATCTAGTGACCGCGGGCCTAACCTCACAACAACGGTATCGGCTACTTCGTACCAAAGCACGCGGGATAGCCAAACAGTTCCTAATCGATCGCGATGACGCCGTTGACGTGGATAACGTTTATGAAATCGTCCGTGAAGACATGTTGCGATGGTTCCAGAAAGAAAATCCGCAGCATGCCGCAGCATTATTGTGGACGGTTAAACGCAACACAACCGAAACGCTCCGTCAATTTGCCGATCGCGTGCGCGGGATAGCAAGATGTGCCGTCATGGAAGAGGGGACGCGCCTACGCCGCCACGAACGCAACGAATGGGTCGAAAAGAAGACAAAGGACGCCTTCATTCGCGGCGTCGGTAAGAACATGAGTGCCCTACTGATAACCAACCGACCACGAAATATTCAAGATGCGTTGAGTAAAGCAGAAGAGCTTGAAGAAACCCTTGATGATACCACCGATATAGAGGAAAGATGGGACCTCGCGGCCGTCACGAACGACCGTCGATGTTATAGCTGCGGAAGCCACGATCATTTCGCAGCACGATTGCCCTCGGAAAGATGACCATACACCACGACACAATCGCCACAAAGAAGAGGACTATCGCCGGGAGAAGCCAAGCGAGCCACGAAATGAGGAGAAGCCAAGCCCGCGCTATCCTTGTATGTTTTGTGCCGACCGCGCGCATTTCCCCGTAAATTGCCCATTTAGTCCGCAGAAGACCATTTTTTGCGACTTTTGTGGTATGAGAGAACACCTAGAGGCCGATTGTTTCAGAAAGAAGCGTTTGCTCCCTGTTTCGCAACCAATAGCGGCTCCCGCACACACGATGGAGATAGCTCGGTACAAGAAACCCGCAGAAGAGGACCACATCCCCGCAGTTGAAGCCCCGATGTCACGCACCCTGAAAATTACCGTAGGTTTGGGCCCCGAGGAAAGAGACATGATTGTCGACACGGGCGCCGCACTTTCGGTTTTATCAACTCCCGTCAAGGGAATAAAATTGTACCCGACACGAGCGGTCGCGTGGGGCGCGGACGGGATGCCCTTGCATTTCTCGGGGGAACAACATCTAGTAACACGTATCGGTGGTTGCACGTTCGAGCATACTTTTTTGGTGTTCGCACGTAAATGCGCCACACTCGATTTGTTGGGATTAGATGTGCTAAGAAGAGTACCGATTACTTTCACCACGGGACCGAATATGAAGTACCACACACCGGAAGGGAAAATAAGACCTTTTACGCCCGTCGAGATGCTAGATGAGCCGTGCAGTGTGGGTGTGGTGTTGCGGCCGGAGGGGCGGGAAACCGGGTTGCTTGATGATCGTATCCACAATCGCGACACAAGCACACCTCTCCCTAGTACCCTTTCGGCGGCAACAGCCACACTCAACGTCGTAGAACGCGATACCTCTGTTCTCGACACACGTACCGGCGCGACGAGCACACCTACGACCTCCGCTAACAACAGCAGCGGATCCGGTGGAATGAAATTTTGGAGTAGACACTTCCGAGGAGTCACCACACCAATCGACACACCCGCCGATTTGTACGATCATGCGACTCGCCACAAAAAATTGGATTCGGTTCCCGCACCGAACGAGGAGGAACGCGATACGGAAGAAGCTAGAAGAGTCCGTTTCGAGATACCGGGAGTGGTACGCGATGCAGAACGCGTCGCCACGCCGCTACCGACCGTCCACCCACGTTCCGGTGCGAGTTCCGGTACGTTTGACGATTCATCTCTTGATCGGTACATCGACGCGGCCGTTGATCGAGCGGTACGCACCATCGATGAGTCCGCCGCCACAGTAAACCATCTGACCGCCACGACACCCGGTTTATTTGTAAATAGGGTCGTCGACACACCAAATCGGCACACCGACACCATGATGAATGAGATCATCGGCACACCGACTCGGCATACCATCGCCACACCGGGGGTGGTTGTCGCCACACCCGACATGGTTGTCGCCACACCAGATGTGGTCATCGCCACACCAAACACGGTCGTCGCCACACCCGATCGACACACGAATACCAATGTCGCCATGGTCGTCGCCACACCCGATATGGTCGTCGCCACACCAAATGAGCATACCATCGCCACATTCGACACGGTTCTCGCCACACCTGAAAATAAAAATGAAATTAAATTTTCGGAAATTTCAACAACCTCCCAGATTGAACCTGCAATTGATCAACATCTTGATATGATATTACGCGAGATGAACCCACCCGAGCGAAAACGCCCAAGAAATGATCCACCAATTGTTCAAAACGATGAAAAGGAGGGCGTGATTACTTCTCTTCAAGAAACGTCGGATGAGGAAGAATGGGGAGAAGTTCCGACCGATCAATGGGATCCGCCTTTACCACAATTTGAGACCGTCCTTGAACAAAAATTGCAACATTTAACTACACCGGACGCTGAGCCAACGAAGGAGTTGTTGAATACTTACCGGGACTTGTTTAAGCCACCGACGGGGGCGGGATGCAACCTCAACGTGTCCCACGAGATTATTCTCACCCAACCCACCGTGACTCAACAAAAACCTTACCCCGTTCCTCACGCGCTCCGGGAGGTGGTCGAAACGCAGATCAAGGATATGTTGGAATCCGGAGTGATTAGCCCATCTACCAGCCCGTGGTGCGCGCCCGTCTTATTAGTAAAAAAGAAGACGCCGCCGGGGGAAAAGCAGCTTTGGAGATTCTGTACCGACTTTCGTCAATTGAACAAGATAACCAAAGGAGACGCTTACCCCCTCCCACGTTTGCAGGAGACGCTCGCAATGCTCGGACAATGTAAATGGTTCTCAACAATCGATCTCATCGCGGGTTACCATCAGATCCCGGTCCACGCTGATTCCAAGGAGAAAACTGCCTTTTCGGTCCTCGGAAGACATTTTCATTACGAGAAAATGCCCTTCGGGCTCAAAAACGCTCCCGCCACGTTTCAGCGCGTAATGAACGACGCATTGGACGGAATTCTGGGAAACAATTGTCTTGTGTATTTGGATGATGTAATTGTTTTCTCAGCCACACGAGAAGAGCATCTTGAGAAACTCGCACAAGTTTTCGATCGATTGTCCGAGGCTCGACTGCAAGTCAACCTCGCGAAGTGCGAATTCCTCAAGAATGAAGTTCGCTTTTTGGGACATCGAATAACAACAGAAGGGATCCTCACTGAGCCGGAGAAGACAAAAGCGATCAAGGAATTCCCCGTACCGACCTCCGTAGTAAAGCTTCAGTCCTTTTTAGGTCTCGCCAGTTTCTACCGACGGTTCATTCCGAACTTTTCGGAAATAGTGGTGCCCTTGACCGAGTTGTTGAAAAAAACCCAGCCTTTTGAGTGGACGACCCGACAACAGAAAGCGTTCGATGACCTCAAAGAAAAGTTGACCAGTGAACCCATACTCGCCTATCCTGACCTGACTAAACCGTTTATCCTCGCAACCGATGCATCCGGCTTCGCCTTGGGAGCCGTCCTCTCACAAAGCTTTAATGGGGAAGAGAGGCCCGTGGCGTATGCGAGTCGCAAATTAAACCCGGCCGAAACCAGGTACTCGGTCACCGAACGTGAGCTCCTAGCGGTCGTTTGGGCGGTTCGACACTTCCAGGAATACCTCCTCGGACAGACCTTCGAACTCCAAACCGACCATATGGCCCTTACCGCCGCTATGCACCTCCGTGACCCGACTTCGCGCATCGGACGATGGGTACTCAGATTGGCAGAGTACGACTTCACACCCCGTTACCGACCAGGAACACAAATGGGTCATGCCGACGGATTGAGCCGCGGAGACATAGCTGTAGTCACTCTCGAGTTTCCGCGAGAGCTTATGATGGCCGCTCAAGACCTCGACAATTGGATCCAATCGATCACTTTAGACCGCCACAGAGAGGACCTACGCAAAACCAACGGCGTATGGGAGACACGCGTTCGATACGACGGACAACATGAATGGGTGCCGCTCATTCCCTCCTCACTTCGGGAATGGCTCATCGATAGATGTCACAAAAATGAATGGGCCGGACATCCCGGAGCGGAGGTGACAGAAAAGATAGTACGGAAACTCGGAACTTGGCCTGGGTTAGCTAAAGACGTTCGCGAAAACATACAACGATGCGAAACGTGTTCACGACGCAACACCCCGCCCGGTCTCCGTAATCCAATCCAGAAACCTTTACTCCCTGAGCGCCCCGGACAAATCGTTGGAATTGATTTTGTCGGACCGATTGCGGGAGGAAAAACCACGAAATATCTGATGACGGTCATCGACCATTTCACAAAATATGCGGAAGCGTATGTCACCACGGACTGCACCGCCACGACAGTAGCACGAAACCTCGCAAGAAAGTATATACCCACTCATGGCGTTCCGGAACGGTTGGTCTCGGACCGCGGAACCGCTTTTACGGCCGGATCAACCAGGGCGCTGTGCGATCAATGGGGTATCAGACAGATTTTCACAACGGCATATCACCCCGAGAGCAACGGCGTCTGTGAGAGATTTCACCGTACCCTCGCCAATATCATCGCTAAGATCTCGAAGAGAACGAAGGATTGGGAGAGTATGTTACCCGTTGCACTCGCGGCTTACCGCGCAACCCCACACAAGAGTACAGGGTTCAGCCCGAACTTCTTGACCTTCGGCCGAGAACTCCGGTTGCCGAACGAATCGCTACAAAGCCTGAAACCACGTCCCGACGAACCTACCACACTGAAGAATCTGAGAATAGCCCGAGAAGCCACTCAACAGAGCCTTCATGAAGCGTGGCGAAAACGAAGCGACGCCATCAACAGCCGTCGAACGCTACGCTCATTCGAAGGCGGTGACGCTGTGTACCTCAAAGACATGCAAGCACCCCCAGGGGTTGTTAAGAAATTTTGGAGTCCCTGGAGCGGACCCTGGATAGTCGTGAAAAAGTACTCGGATGTAACATACGAAATAAGAGACTTACCGGATATCCGCCGCCAGACTGTCCACATCAACCGTTTGAAGCCTGCATTCGAGTTAGGTGTTCCGGACGAAGTCTTCGTTGACCCCGAACGGATCAGACCCGACACGCATGGCGCCACGACATCGACACACCAGGAAGAGATGACACCTGAAACAGAAAGAGAGTTTATTGAAGAGTATGGATGGTCGACCACTGCAAAAACCACCACCTTGATTCCACCTATCACCAGCCAAAAAGGGAATTCATCGAGGACACCCCAAAACGAGGCATCGACCCGACTAAGTTCCCCTTCGGACACACAAAGGACGGCGGATGCGGATCACCAATTTGATCGCTACGCCGAACAAGAAACACAAGAAGGAAGTACTCACCTCGGGAACGAGACGTTGCGGGACGAGATCGATCGCCACGACGATCGCCACGACGATCGCCACAGCAACCGCCACAGCGATCGCAACGAAAGTCGCCACGATGAACAAAGCCCAAGAAGTCCAGTGGAAATCCCAGTAGTCGACTTACCTGAACCACCCACCGTATCTGAATCGTCCGCAGACGAATTTGAAGAGGCTGAAGAAAATCCACCATCAAAGAAATCCCGTGGAGACGCCAATGAATCGACCTCTCGCTACCCGTTCCGAAAACGAGACGCTTCGATCGATTATCGACAGCTCCACTTAGGGAAAAAGACTAACTAACTGACTAATAGGGAGACATGTACGAACATACACACACACACATTAGGACATAACACGACACTTGGATCCTTCAGATCACAACATTTCACTTGGATCCTTCAGATCACAACATTTCCCTTGGATCCTTCAGATCACAACATTACACTTGGATCCTTCAGATCAACCTAAACCTTATCTCTGCCAGTTGTCCTGAATTATGGCCAGCTAGGAAAATTGAAGTAGATGAAGTACGTAGAATCTTGAAGTCACTTTTCCTAGATCAGGATGTCACAGTAGGGTTTTTGTTTCCGATTGTTATAGGCTATGACGCAACAGCAGGTGGAAGATTGGGTGTTGGAAGGAGGCGCGAAATCGCCCGACCCGGCGGTGCTCCTCATGAGAAAGCGTGCGGAGCTGGCAACTGAGGAATTCAAGAAACTCCCCGAAGGATTCGTGAAAACCAAGGAACCCGTCGCCAACCCCTTCCCTTCCCTGGAGACCCTTACCAACCTGGTCCGTTTCACTATGTGCGGCGATACTCCCACGGTTAGAAACATAAATGGCAAGGCGGCACTCCTGTCTGTCCTCGAAATCGCCAAATGGATGCCGACCTACCAACGCATCGCCCAGGAGAGGGACCTTTTGGCAAAGCGTCAGGAAACCTGGTTGGAGGAAAGACAATTGCTCATGCTGGACCGCAATGCCGCCTGGGCGAAGGTGGAGCAGGCCAAAGCACAGGTGGTTGCTGAGCCACCTGCGGCAAGGACAGCAGCCTCTGAGGCGACCCCGCAGGCATCCGCAGAGGCACCTGCGGCGAGGTCTGACGAGCCTGCGGGGGATTTGGCCCCCGCCACACCTCATCCCACATCACCGTCGCCGGCCTTCAGCCCTCTCTCCTTACCACCACCAGAGAGAGTGGCCCCCATCCAGGCGTCACCATTCCAGTCCCTGCCAACATCGCCGAGCCTGCCACCACGACCGAGCAGCCGGACAGGCATCTTTGCAGACTCGGACTCTTCGCCACCTCATTCTCCACCCCCGGAACTGCTCTCCACGCCTACTAAAGAACCTCAGCCCTCGACATCCTCCAGGAGAAAACCACCCTCCAAGCATCCGCGGATCATCCTGAAGATTAACCGCAAGCCACGGCCCACCTGCCCCGTCTGCACCAAGCCGGTGGCGAAGCTCTTCAGCTTCCGCTGTCCAGCCTGCAAGGAATTCTGGCAGCGCATGAAGAGCTACCACCGGCAGGGCAAGCCGTTACCAACCTGCAGCCAGGACCACACCACCAAGAGACGGCCAGACAGCTGCAAGGGATGTCGCCGACGCGCCTACGAGCTGGCCATTAAGAAGGCGCGCCCTCTCGCACCCCTGGAAATCCCCAGCGTCATCTCCGACGACGCTGGCTCCCAGGGAGGCGGGGGGTGTGAGCTCTCGCTCTCTGGGGCCAATTTCCAGTGAAGCGGGAGCTGGGCACCATTAGCCCCCTTCGGTCAGCCTCGTAGGTGACGTCATCAGCTCAGGTGGAAGAAGAACAACAGCCGACGCCGAACGCCACCCCGCGCGTCCCTCCCCCCTCAGCTGGGAGGGACCCAACGGTCTCTCCCCCACTCGACCAGTCGTCCCCACTACCATCTTCAGGCGGGGCGGAGGGGGGAGGACTCCACCTGAGCTCCCCGCCAACGACGATCGCCTCATACCCAGTCCAGCAGCGTTCAAAGTCAGTGACAGAGAGTCCGCCCCATCCTGACAAATCTTCCTCCCGTAACCCCCCCCTTTACTCGCCACGATCGCCACGACTTCGCGCTACGATCGTCACGAAATCTTCGCCATCGCCACACCCAGCTTGAGGATACCTCCGGGCCCGACAGTGAGTGTTGAAACCTTTAAGCATACATATATTGGCCAATTATTTATGCAACTGTGCTAGAGTAAGAGTAAAAGACATTAGTAAAACCACATTGAGTAAATTGAGAACATTGAGTAAATTGAGAACATTGAGTAAATTGAGAACATTGAGTAAATTTGAGAACTTTAGTAGAATTGAAACATTGAACAAACTTGAACAAATACTTACCTGGATTTTGAAATTGATGACCTATGCATTGGAAACTGATAAATGAGATTGGAATTTTGAATGTACTTGTTGAAACTGAGAACCTTACTGTGTTTTGTAAAACGTTAATTGAAAGCCTTCAGCTCCTAACCGCCACACTTGTGGGGAAGTCATTTGCCGTTCCTAATTTCTAATAAATCCACCTGCTAGTTGTACTTTGTAGTTCTTCTTCTGAGTATACCTGGTTCAGTAAAAGGTTAGAGGAGAGTGCAACGACACCCCTCAATTGGTACTAGGTCCCTTCAGGACAACCCTCAGCCCCTCTGGCAAAAGGACACACTTGTGTACCTGTTTTATCTTTATTTCGCCCTTCAGGCTTTCAAGTTTTGCTGTACGACGATCGCCACGCAGTCGCCGACGTCGCCACGCTTTGTCGCCACAGGTAAATATCATTTGCTACCATTTTAAATTCTAAGTGTTTTCGATATTTTATTTCAGCTAAATTAACCTCAAATCAAACCCCCCCGAACTCGTGTGCAAACGTTTGGTGCTCGTGTTCGTTGATTTTTATCAACCAACACGACCCCCAAACGCCCATCACCGCTTGTTGGCTTCATTTAAATTTCAGCTGCCATCAAGCGTGGGGCCCATAAGGCTTACAGCAGGTATGTGTTAACATGAAGGTGTTAACGTGACAATAATAAATTAATAATACTGGAGACAACTTCCATGCTAACCAGTCCAGAAGATAACTTCCCGCTCAAGAGCCATTCCATGATTCCATGAACCATTCTCAGTCCATGGAAGTAGTAAGGGCGCTTCCAGGTGCAACATGGAACAGAACTGAGACAAGATCCATGCTTACCGGTCCAAAACCCTTCCCGGTCCAGAGCCATTGAACCATTCTCCACGATATCTTATCGGTCCAGTTCCATCCTCACCAATCAGAATGATCTCTTCCCGGTCCAGAGCCATTTCAAGATATCATATCAGTCTGTGGAACTGGACCGGTAAGGGTCGAGTTTTTGTCACTGCGTGGAACCGTTCCAACCTGATACTCGGTTCCACAGTCCCGATACAGCTTTACCGACACACCTCTAACCTGAGTATATCCATTCATAGCAGGTTCAGCATTGCACTTATTCCAGCAAAGACCAGGAACGTATGCATAAATCTGTGTTCTTCAATTTGGGTGATCAGGTTTTGTTCACCAGCGAATGACTGTTCAGCCCCATCACTCCATGCGCTCCATGCCATCACTGGACTAGCCATCACTGTAGGGATGGGTATCGTTATAAAAGTATCGATATTTTGTATCGATACTGTATCGTATCCGAGTATCGATATCCCAAATATCGATGGGCATGAGTATCGATATTGTAAAGTATCGAATATCGATACTTTAGTGTCACAAACTATCAATATTATCCAATATTCTCAAGAAAAATGATTTTTTCATCAATTTTTATTCATTTTTCACTATCAGGAGTCCAAGCAGGGTGATTTTCTCCATGATATAAACGTTATTTGTGCAACCAAAGAATAATGACCCAAAAGCCTCTCAACTTTCTTCATTTTTCAGCCACTATGTTGAATTTTCCACGAGAAATGTATCGATATTCGATATTTAGAAATATCGGATCCAAAGTATCGATATCCAAACATATCGGATAGTGCAGTATCGATACTAAAATATCGAGTATCGGTACAAAAGTATCGATATTTTGAAATATCGAGTATCGATACCCATCCCTACATCACTGACAACGCGGCACCCATGTCGATCATTGTCGCGCGTTTCTAGACTACTGACCACTCAACTTCGTACCAAGGGTTGTTCCATGGTTCATCCACTGAGCTACGTGGTTTTCTCCACTAGGCAGACCGCCCGGACCGGTGAATCATGCGAAGCCGCGGCCACACATGGGGTGTTCGGCGAACACCGAACATTCGCCAAACACCGAACATTCGGCTTTCTCCGAATGCCGAACATTTGCGATGAAAAAGCACCCTGGGCACACATTCAGTATTTGCCAAATCCCGAACATTTACCGAGCACTCACAAATATTTGCCTAACATCTGAGAGTAAAAATGCAAGGATGAAATACATTTTGTTAGAAGTACACTAGAGTAAGTGAATATAAACATGCAGTATTTAGTTCGGAGTCAACGTTGTTTTCCAGTAGACACAAGTTCTTGGGATCAGGACAGGATGCCGCGAATGGCGTGGTGCGGGCAGACGGAGTTATTTTCATTCGATTTTTGGATTCTACGTACCTAGGTACTTACCTTGAAACGTGAACCAAAAAATTTTAAAAGTGGAATTTTAATATAATTTTTCTTGATCGATTCCTAAATGTTATTATTAGTAATAATAACTAAAATCAATAACAAAAGTAAGAATAAGTTATGAATGAATTATGAACCAGTTCCCATGAGATCACTAAAGATGAGGCCAGTCGGCTCGGAAGATTATCTGGATTGGAGACCACTCGAGGGCGGTATCACAGATCATGATAATTTTTCGGGTTGTGACGTTGGTGAACCTCGCTCCACTTAAGGCCATGGGGGACGACAAGTGCGCGAGTGAGAGGGAAGATGCCAATAGTTTTTAACACTTATCTCAGTTGTTGGTCGGCCGATTTTAAATTTCAAAGTGATCTGAGTTCATCTCAACCAAATAGAGGAAGCTTTAATTGCCGATTTTGTGAGAAAAAAATTGTATTGATTAAATTTTTATTTGTTTTCTAGGAATTAATCAAATATTTGTCAAAAACATGTCCAGCTCGTATGTATACTTATCAATGTAACCGTTTTCAAGCACATGAAAATATTGATTAGCCGAAGCGGCAGTTGGTTTTTAATTAAAAATCACTCAATTAGGCAAGTAGCAAGGGGTGACGCAGCCAAGAAAGGATTGGGAATTTAAGAATTTAAGAATTTAAGAATTAAGAATTAAGAACTAAAATTAAGAATTTAAGAATTAAGACTTTAAGAATTTAGAATTTAGAATTTAAAGAAGAATTTAAAGAAGAATTTAAAAAATTAAAGAAGAATTTAAAGAATTTATAAAAGATTTATAGAATGTTGCTCTGTATTCCAAAAATATCAATATCTTTGTTCAAGATTACAGTTGAATTATAGAATTATAGAATTATAGTTGATGATTTTGCCTCTAAATTTAGGCGAAATCTGGCCGTTATTTAGTCGTTGTATAGCAAAAATCCCTATAACATACCATTATAACAACACCATTTATTACAAACTTGTTGTTCCAGTTATCATTTCAAGTTGAAAACTATTTCCACCACCAACTTTATTTTCTCAAAATGTTACTGGTTTCGTTTTATACTTTTTATAATACTACCTAATGATAATGATTATCATGAATATTGTGTATTTCTCTTGTCAATGGGGAACAGAATCTGAGTAACTTTTTTTACTGAAAAGAAACAAGAAATCATGTTCTTACTTGACATTCCCCGACTAAAGCAGGAAGAAATTATTCAAGGGGTTGAATTATATTTCGGAACTTCATAGGTCCGAGGCAATAACTACCCAATAGTGAAATCATCGGAAATTAATCTTCCCTTAGGAAGACTGCTGATGGCATTCAACATGAAAACATGGAAGATAATTCAACATGAAATGGTAGTTTACATTTATTAAATAAGGGGTAAAATTAACAAATGAATTGCCAAAAGAGCGTTTTTGAATGTCCACTGGGGATTGCGGTCCGGACCGAACGATCATATCTATCGTATATTCGAAATCAGCGCAAGTTTTCCGGCAATACAAGAAGAAGTTTTCATAGTTTAAATAAGGCTAGAGTATTATATTATTTTACTTGGAAAATTCGCACATTATCTTATGCTGCATGTCTTGAACTTTTTTTTACATCAGGGGTTCGACACAACAGGAGTGGCTATTTCAGCCACAATTCTCTTCCTCGCTATGCACCCTGAGTATCAAGAGAAAGCGTACCAAGAGCAACTCAGTTTGATGGGAAGCAGTTTTAATGCACCAAATAGAGCCGAGCTGTCTAGGATGGAGTACCTCGAAATGATTTTCCTTGAGACGCTGAGGAAAGTGATGCCACCATCTGTACTTAGAACTGTCAGCTCAGAAATTGAAATCGGTGAATTTTTTGTATGGTTATAATATTATGGTATTTATGGTAGGATTGCGTTTTATGATATTGGATAAACTCGTTTTGGTTTTCCAATTGGATTACATCTTCAAAAATCGAAGATTTTCATTTCACCCTGTGCGGTAAGTATGGTTTTTGTAAATTACAAAATTTATTATTTCATAATAAATAAATCAATCTCTGTTCAATTTCTCCCTTGCGAGGGAAAAACATTAAATCATGTTTAATGTTTTTCCCTCGCAAGGGAGAAATTAGATTGCCGATCACTCAGCTGATCAGTGACCACTCAGGCGCCTTCAGCATTCTCCATTGACCCTGCTTCTCAAATTTCAGCTTCCTGCGTTCAACAGGAGAGAAAATGGCCTTGGAGCTCACTCAGCTGATCAGTGACCATCTTGGTACAACTAGACCCCAAATGGAGCCGATATAACGTGGTAACTAAGAAATCGGTCCGTGGTAACTAAGAAAAAAAAGTTGCAGATTTGCGTGTCGGAATTCACAGAACGACCCCCAGCCCTAAAACATTAAACATGTTAAAAATGATGAATATTAGGTATAAATTGCGAAACTACTCGGACCAATATTGTTGCTCGTTTATGTGCTCGAATGAGGAATTTCACCATGTCGGAATTTCCTATTTTTGACCCCAAAATCGGATTCAGCACCTCGAAAAACCCCCTAAGGCAAACTTTCAGCCCGAACTTCCTAATTTACGAATAAACAAAACAGTGTAGAAAATACGAATGTTTAAAAAAACCGGGAAAATGACGTCATGCTGGAATAGTTCATTTACAGCCGCTTGAAGCGCTGAGATCGAGAAATCCATAGTCCCCAGATGCAAAATTTCACGAAACAGTAAAGTTCGAAATCGAAAAACTGAAGAAAAAAATAGAAAAAGCAAGATGGGGAAAATTAGGTTTCCCCTGTTTTTGTTTGATTACTTTTCTCTTAGAAAACACGATTTTGTCGTCCCAATGGGCAACACTGGGAGGAGACGGCGATCCGAACAGCCCAATCAGCGAGCGTTCCCGCTCCACGTCCGTTTTCCCGGTTAGTTTTGAAATTAAAAATTTTGAATGTCTCCCAAAAATAACAGGAGACTTATTTTCCGAAATCAGCCCGATTTTCATCTATCCCACACCATTAACTATTCAGGAAAAATGCAAACAGAATTCGGTGAAATTCCTCATTGCCAGTGAATTGTGTGGTTCCAACTTTGATTTTTTTTGGACATGGATATGTCTTAGTTCTGGGGGTCATTCCAAAATTTTCGACACACAAACAATGCAACGTTTTTTGGTTTATTATTTTCAATAATAAGCCTTTGGAATCGAGCAAGAAAAAAAAAATTTTAACCCCCCCTCAAAATTTGATGTTTTACGTTTCAAGGTACGTAGAATACGAAAATCGAATAAAAAAATTTCCGTCCGTCCGCCGTACGCCGTACGCCGCACGCGGCACTTTTCTTAGCAACACTGGACCGATTTGGTTCAAATTTGGTATATGGGCTCCATTTGGGGTCTAGTTGTGCCGCGAAGCTTTTGGTTGATGTAGGTCAGTTCTAAGGGGTGAAAATTAAGGGTTGAAATTTTCAAGAGTGCCCTAGCTCGAAAACTCTCGAAATAAAGGTATCGTTTTTTCACCAATTTTAAATAGTATTGAATTTTTAAAAATTTTTGAGACCACCCGGAGCTCTGTAGGACTATCCGTTCGGTCCCTACGAGTACTTGAAGGTTTTCCTTCGATAAAACAGAATCATGAGTGTGAATCGCAATAGAGGTCTAATCTCCATTCAAATTTTATCGGACTAAAATGCGATCGCTGTTCATTTCTTCGATTTGTATACAGTTTTGCCTTCTGCGTAACCAGTAATCAAATTTCCTTATGAAGCTTTCTAT
Organism: Apolygus lucorum; assembly: GCA_009739505.2. Lineage (NCBI taxonomy): Eukaryota > Metazoa > Arthropoda > Insecta > Hemiptera > Miridae > Apolygus > Apolygus lucorum. The sequence goes on from CM019182.2 coordinate 11,358,657, forward strand.
TTTTCGAATCGAGAGTGAAGCGCTTAGTTCTTTCTAATAAACTTGATTGTGAAGGTGTGAAGCCAGTATGGTGTGGTAGGTAGTACCTAGCTGGTAGGTAAAAGAAAGTTGGTAGGTAAAAAAAATGTTGGTGGGTAAAAAACGCTGCAAATCATTGCTCAAAGGCTTCTTCACTCTTCAGATCACTGATCAGCTGACTGAGCTCCGAAGCCATTTTCATTCCTATTGAATGGAAGTGCTCTTCCAGGGGTCTCCAGCATTCGAGGAAATCTTCTTCACTCCTCAGATCACTGATCAGCTGAGTGAGATCCAAAGCCATTTTCAATCCTATTGAATGGAAGTGCTCTTCCAGGCGTCTCCAGCATTCGAGGAAATCTTCTTCACTCCTCAGATCACTGATCAGCTGAGTGAGCTCCGAAGCCATTTTCAATCCTATTGAATGGAAGTGCTCTTCCAGGCTCCTCCAGCATTCGAGAAGATCTTCTTCACTCCTCAGATCACTGATCAGCTGAGTGAGCTCCGAAGCCATTTTCAATCCTATTGAATGGAAGTGCTCTTCCAGGCGTTTTCAGCATTCGAGGAGATTTTCTTCACTCTTCAGATCACTGATCAGCTGAGTGAGCTCCGAAGTCATGTTCAATCCTATTGAACGCAGGAAGCTGAAATTTGAGAGGGGAGGTCAAGGGAGAATACAGATGGTGGTAGGTGCTATTGATGGAGAACCAGTGATCTATACAGAAGGGTGATCTATACAGAAAATAATAAACCTTTGAGCAATGATTTGCAGCGTTTTTTCTGATGCTGTTGAACGTAGGAAGCTGATATTTGAGAGGCAGGGTCAATCGATACATACTTCTATACATCATCAAAGTTGATAATCACTGATCAGCTGAGTGAGCTCCAAGGCCATTTCCTCTCCTGTTGAACGCAGGAACTAACTTCCTCATTTTCCACCCCACAAAAATCGTTCACCACTCATTGGAAAGCTCTCAATTTATTAAACATGGTACATGGTCCCTAATATGAATGTACCTGTACGGAAAGCTGAATTATGCGCATGTTTACTAACATAACATGTAACAAATGAGATGTCAACATGATCGTGAGAGGAAAATAGGTATCGTCATCCAACAGATCCCTTTGAAGCTTTACGGAGGCAGGGTCAATAGAGAATGCTGAAGGCGCCTGAGTGGTCACTGATCAGCTGAGTGAGCTCCGAGGCCATTTTCTCTCCAGTTGAACGCAGGAACCTGAAATTTGAGAGGGCGGGTCAATGGAGAATGCTGAAGGCGCCTGGGTGGTCATTGATCAGCTGAGTGAGCTCCAAGGCTATTTCCTCTCCTGTTGAACACAGTAAGCTGAAACTTGAGAGGCAGGGTCAATGGAGAATGATGAAGGCGCCTGAGTGGTCACTGATCAGCTGAGTGAGCTCCAAGGCCATTTCCTCTCCTGTTGAACGCAGGAAGCTGAAATTGGAGAGGCAGGGTCAATGGAGAATGCTGAAGGCGCCTGAGTGGTCACTGATCAGCTGAGTGAGCTCCAAGGCCATTTTCTCTCCAGTTGAACGCAGGAACCTGAAATTTGAGAGGGCGGGTCAATGGAGAATGCTGAAGGCGCCTGGGTGGTCATTGATCAGCTGAGTGAGCTGACCATTTAAATTGCCATCATAAGACATAATATGTCTTATATTATCCATGTACAGATGTATCTGCATGCAGTGTAGATACTTTTAAATTTCTATATAGATCACTCGTCCGCAAAGAACACGACTTTGGTTTCTTTAGAGATGCCCGCAGAGACCCGAAATCTAGAGGTCGTTGTATGAACTAGAAAATTACTTAGTATGGCTCTGCCAGGTTTATTTTTCACTTTGTTTCTGCATTCACAGATGGATACGTTTTTCCCGAAGGTGCTACAGTGTTCTTCTGTTTAAACAAAATCGCCAATGATCCCCAATATTGGGAGAATCCCAAAAGTTTCTACCCCGATCATTTTCTACCTGAGAAGGTAGCAAAAAGGCCAAGTTATGCTTTCATGCCGTTCGCCTTCGGTAGCAGAGGATGCCCAGGTATGCTTCCAGTATTTTGAGGAATGAATTATGGGACCATAACAATAGGATTGAGATACCCCAGGCTTAATTACATTTTTATTTACGAACGTTTATAGTTTTTTTTTTTGGTTTCCAGGAAGACGATTTGGGATGATGTCATCGATGGTTGTCTTATCAATGTTACTGAGGAGGTTCAGATTCACCACTCCGCTTCAGTTCAACCAACTCAACTACAAATACATGTTAATGGTAGAATCCATCGACGGTTATCCAGTCGAAGCCACTCCTCGACCAATTGCTACCATTTAGTTGATTATTATGATCCGATGATTTTTATTAATGTATTCAAAGGACCTTGAATCCTAGGCGAGATTTTGTTATGAACGCGGGCTTTTAGTTGTGATGTGTTCTTCGCAAGTTTGCAAATGAGCTTTTCTTACTCGCTCTTCCGTGAAAGTGGACGACGACTCGCTATTTTTTTAATCGGTCTCAATCACAACAATGGTGTTCTTATTATTAAGAAATCGAAAACATCTAAAGCGTCGAAGAACATACCTAAAACAACTAAAAGCCCGCGTTCATAACAAAATCTCGCCTAGGTTTCAAGATCCTTTGAATACATTAATAAACACCAAATGTTTTCACAAAGGTTTATTATTTTATTATTACAAAGTTTTATTAAATTATTTCACAAAGGTTTATTATTTTCCCGTATAGATCACTCTTCTGCAAAGATCACAGCTTTGCCATTGTTACTAATTATTTATTTCTATTTTTTTAACAATTAACTCTCTTCAAAGACAAAATGTCTTTTGTGACGGAGGGGGCACGCCATAAATTAAAATAAATACGTCTGCCAAGTGGGTGTGGCACATAGCTTCCTCGTATCCATAACCCGATTATATAGATGATCCGATGTACAGTAGTTAATCTCAGAACAATAATCTCTAAGTACCTTTCACTACCCTCTTAGGGGACCATCTACACGCTAATCTGGACAATCCTAGAAAATGTCATCAAATTCGGATGAAAAATGTAAATGTTATGGCTGTTACAAGGATTTTACGTATGCGCATGCGCAGAGGCTTCTGTAAATTTTAAGGCCTTGATTTTCATTGGGGACCATCTACAACCTAATCCGCGTAATCCCTAAAAATGTCATCAAAATCGGGTAGAAAATGTGGAAGTTATGGCTGTTACAAGGAATTCAAGTTTGCTCATGCGCAGTCGCTTCTATCAGTCCGAGGATGATGAATTTCATAGGGGACCGTCTACACACCAACCCGCACAATCCCTGAAAATTTCATAGAAATCGGACAATAACTTACAAGGAATTCATGACAGACGGACAGACAGACAGACAGACACACAGACACGGAACCAAAATTGCTCAGAAAGGTCTAAAACGCAAAACGCGAGTGAAAATTTTGATTTTGGAGAACTTTTTTTTTCGGCCTTGAAAAGTGAAAACAAAGCTTCCACTACCTTGGTAGACTCGGAAGCAGTAAATAACTAAATCAAATATAATGGGGAGGACGCCATGGACACACCCGACGCCGGCCCTAGGGATGAGGGATGATGAGGAAGGTACTGGGGTACCTTTGAAAATTTCAACCCCAACCACCAACCAATGAAGGGTTTTTATTAGAGGTGTCGGTACAGGTGTCGGTACAGCTGTACCGGGACTGTGGAACCGAGTATCAGGTTGGAACGGTTCCATGTAGTGACAAAAACTCGACCCTTACCGGTCCAGTTCCACGGACTGATAAGATATCTTGAAATGGCTCTGGACCGGGAAGAGAATCTTTTCCATCGGTCCAGTTCCATACTCACCAATCACAATGATCTGATCAATCATCTCATCAATTTGATCATTCTGATTGGTGAGGATGGAACTGGACCGGTAAGGATGGAACCGGACCGATAAGATATCATAGGGAATGGTTCAATGGCTCTGGACCGGTAAGCATGGATCTTGTTCTCAGTTCTGTTCCATGTTGTACCTGGAAGCACCCTTACTACTTCCATGGACTGAGAATGGTTCATGGAATGGCTCTTAAGCGGGAAGTTATCTTCTGGACTGGTTAGCATGGAAGTTGTCTCCAGTATTATTAATTTATTATTGTCATGTTAAGTTCTTAAACTGCAACGTCGTTATTCTTTCCTAGAATTGTTTGGTAACTATTATTTATAATAAATTGCCTCTTTTGTAACACTTGTTCAAATTCCTTCCTTTTAGCGAATTGTCAAGAAAAATGATGCTATTGTATTGCAAGTTGAGATCATAGGCATGGAAGAAGGACGATAGGGATTTGACTGCCTGCTTCATCCATGCCGTGTGATTGGGATTTGATCGCCTGTACCGGTAATGGAACTGTACCGGTAATTTGGAACGGTTACATCTTTGTCACCGTAACCGTTGGAACCGTTCCAGGGAAATACCTGGATCGACACACCCCTAGTTTTTATCAAACTCCACTGAAGTGGTATAAAACGGGTTGCCATGGAAATGCAATTTGAGGATACCGTTGGAAAGAGCGTTAAATTTCATACCTCCCTCATACCAAGTAAAATTTTTTCAGTTGAATTTTACGGGGAATAAAGCAACCTAAGAAGTGAACTTTGTAACTTTTCGAAAACTATCCGTTTTTCAACGCCCAAAGTGTTCAAATAACTACAAATAATGAACTATTGCCGGAAAACCTAAAAACTGCGTCGGAATCTCAGCTTTCCAATGGTATAATCAAAAAATATTTTACAATCAAATATGAGGGAGAAATTCATGTTTGAATGCGGAAAAACGTGCGTTTTTTTTTCAACGAAATCGACGGTTTGACGGGGAGACTTGGTGCTCGGGAGGATGGCGGCGGTGTAGACTCCGGAAAAGTTATTAAGTTCACTTTTTAGTTTGCTTCATTCCCCGTAAAATTCAACTGAAAAAAGTATTTGGTATTAAAGAGATAGGGAATTTAACGCTTTTTCCAACGGTATCCTCAAATTGTAATTATCTCAGCAAATTAATGGAGTTATTACCAATTTAATGACTCAAGGTCAAAATCACGAAAATAAACTTTTAAATTGAAATAACTCGGAAAAGAAGCCTCTAAAAAATTGCTAAGAGACATTTTTTGTTGCAAATTAGTTGTAAAATAGACCCCTAGATGGAATCAGACCTGTATTGTAGACACCCTTTATAGTCGAAACCTCTCACCCCGACAAACGTTGAGTTGAACGCAGCTTTTTATTGAAAAGACTCGAAGATCACCACCTGCCTCGGGCTTGTTTGTAAAAGTTGACCCGTCTGGTGGGTTTCACTTGTGTCACTTGCAAGGATACTTGTGACACTGTTTGGATGAACGTGTGGCAAAGCGTTCGACCCTCAGAATAGACTTCTCTTTGAATGGGGGCGTCAACTCTGCCGTTTAATTTGTTGTGTAAATAGTCGCTTGGTTGCTCGTCAGAAGTGTGTGTCGTAATATCCCCGTTGTAATGCCGCCAACACATTTCCATGGGAAAATTTTCTCGTTTATTCAGTCAAAAGAAGTAATTTATACTACTGAAACTATACTACCTGAATACAAAAGTTCGCATGTGGTAGAATTGTCTTATAATCATAAGGAAAGCCTTGAAGTTGACATGTGTCATTTCGTGCATAGGTCCTCTGAAGGTGGATGGTGTAGGATATTATTTGTAAAGTAGAGTAAACAACCATTTCAGATTGAATTTTCGTCCGACTGCCATTCCTGGCGTCGCGGACGCCATTACCTGTCTTCCAAAGGGAAGATCAGAATTTGTTCTGATGATTTCGCTCAAGGCTTCCAATTGCCTCACCGCCCTCGGTTGGAAGAGGGGGAGCTGAGCCCGGCCCGACGAAAATACGCCGCCGCGGTGAGACTCGAACTCACGACTTACCCGCAGTAGCAGGTCCGGGACTCGTCGCTAAAAGACGCAAGCATAAGTAGGTCAAGTTTGTGGAAATATCTCGAAACAGGTAGAACCTGTAGTGTCACTTCATTATTTTTTATATCATGTATTATCTTTACCAAGACACAATGTTTGCTTAGTGACTTGTTTGTCAAATATATCATTCTAGTAAAAATCGGCGAATGGAAAATTATACCTTTTATACTATTTTTCGTAAGCTGTTCTTGCTATTTTTTACGAAACCCATGATTTTTCTGGGGTTCAACCCATTAATGTAGAAAAAACTCTCGAAATTAGGTTATGTACTTTCCCCGCATTGTGAGTAAGGGTTTGTTATAATTGCGGCAAAGGGCATCACGGAATTGTGTGGGGGATAGGTCAAGACTATCTGCTACGAGTGGGATTTTTGTAAGCCACTGTGAGGCATTTCTGCCAACCACCCGTTTTAGGGTTCGCCGTGTGGCTGGTTCCAGCTGTTCCATAACCTGCCTGCTCTTCTCTGCATCCAGCTCCTCCCCTTCCTTCTGCTCGCGGATGACCTGCTCTGAATGAGCTTCGGCACTGAACTCACTACCTGTGGATATACTATCGGCAATGACTGAGATGGCTCTTCTGGAGGTGTTGTACCTGCTGTTGAATGAGGAAACTGGGTTCTCAATGGCCAAGCCCCCGAGCTTTACAGGCATTGCCAGAAGATTGTGTTCCTCTGCTGTTGGAGCCCATCCCAGAATGGCTGGAGTCAGGCGGTTTCTGATCTTCTCTCTGAGAGGTTCATACTCAGCATCCCCTTTGCAGATACGCCCACTCCTGCTGAAGTGATTTGACAAAAGCAGCATAGGTTGCCTGAGGGCGGTTGGGGGCACATTCAGCAAATGCTTCCACATAATCCACCCACTTCATGACCTTCTGCTCCCTAACGAACTCAATTCTGGGTTCGAGTGGCCCAATGTCACCGCCCAGGTATCGGTGTGACTCCACCAACTTATTATTATGGTGCTTTTATTATTGAAGACAAGTTTGCGCTTATTCCGAATATACCAAAAATGTTAATATATCAAAATATTATTTTTAAAATTTATTACAATAAACTAAAAGACGAAGAAAATTTGTATTTAAAAATCAATGTTTTGTTTAATTTTCATCACAATCATAAACAAGTATATAATCGTTGTCAAATAACCCTCACAACCTTTTAACATAAATTCTCATCATTTTCAATAATGAACCTTTGGAATCGAGCAAGAAAGATTTTTCAACTCCCCTCTAAATTTGATAGTGGCTTATGTTTCAAGTTGAGTAGAATCCAAAAATCGAAAAATACCAAAAAATCCGTTAACCCACCTGAATGTGCAAATGTAGCTCAATTTGGGGTCTAGTTGTGCTGCAAAGCTTTTGGTTTTAGTTTCAGTCACTTCTAAAGGGTGAAAAAATTGTCAAATCTCTAGCTCAAAACATATTGTTTAGTGATGCATGCATTCCAGGGGACGTCCCATTGGATAAGCATTAGATCAGTTAACTAGTTGGTAAGCGATAAAACTGTTTCACTGGATGTAATTTGGTTTATTAGTTCAGGCAAGAAATAGTGACCCCCCCCCCCTCACCATTATCTACCAAAACATTTCTAGCGGCATGGGAGCCTCGAATCTGAAGAGCATTTTAAAATCCATGATCTACGATACCCAATATGCGATTTCGAGTTAACCCCCCCCCCCTTCCCTCACCAATGGTCTGGCACCAAAGCGGGAATTCGTCGTAACATTGAACTTTCATCTATTAGTTTTAGTAGGCGGTCCGTCGAGTTTCACATCCGTATTCAAGGTGAAAAACAAAAAAAATAAGAGAAAAAAAAACACGAAATATGCGGTTTATGGTGTCCTGGCACCACGGTGGCACCACTATTAGTTCCATGGTGGTACAGAGAATAATTCATGAAAATACGGAGGTATAATGAGAATTTTTCCTCAACAAGGTTGTGTACAATTAGTAAGCAGTAAAGGAACCGAAATATTGAAAAATCGGATATTTTATTAATATTATTCCCCACTTGCCCCCTCCCCTTGCGAATTTTGGTACTCAGGTGAAATTATGTACAACTCGGAAGTTATTTGAGTAAAAAAAAAAAGAAACACACAAATCGGTTGGAAATTGAGGCCTGGGCAGAGTTTACAGGATTATGCCCGCAAACGCACGTTTTTTAAGCATTAACCCCCCCTTTCCCCCCCTTAAAAAGCAAAATTCAAAATTTCGGCGCCGTAGTGCACAACTAGATAGTTTTCCGCGTCGATGAAAAAAAGAACCACAAAAATCGGTTGAGAACTGAGGCCTGGGCAGACGACACAAGATTATGCCCAAAAACGCACGTTTTTTGAGCATCAACCCCCCTTTCCCCCCCCCCCCCCCTTAAAAGGCAAAATTCGAAATTCCGGCGACGTAGTGCACAACTAGATAGTTTTCCGCGTCGAACAAAAAAAGAACCAGGAAAATCGGTAGAGTACTAAGGCCTGTGCAGACGACACAAGATTTTGTCACACACACACAGACATACACCTATGGTTTTTTTCGCGGATTTGGATTCAGAATGGTCTAAAACGGATTACTGTGTGGTTAGTTTTTTTTTCTGTTGAGTGTTGTCCAACTTCACCCCTGATCGATCGCATAAGGACGCCCAAGTCTTACTGTGGGACGTCCTAAAAAGTCGATTGAAAGAAACAGGACGTAAAGGTATTGTTTTTTCATCAATTAAAAATAGAGTTGAATTTTCAGAACTCCCTATTAGGGCTTGAGGTTTAATTAGTAAGGATCATTAGGAGAAAAAACACTAATAACTGAGAAGTATAATGTTTAAAACTCCCATTCCAGCTTTGTAACTTTTATCTTTGTTTTTGAACGATGAACGGGGTTTTGTTGGTGTTACTGTAGATGTGACCTCAAACTTACGTAAAATGAAAGCTTTTCGGCAATGTTCGTGAAGAAATGAAAAATCCATAGCTAATTGATCAAAGTTCGGGTTAGGTTTCAAGTCTAACAGCTCATTAGCGAGGGATGTTTCGACGGTGAACTTGACTCCCTCTGCTTTGGAAAGGAGTGGGAGAGGATTAACGTGGATAACACACTTCGAGCTGTTCTCCAAGGGAACTCACAAGCATCGTTATTATATTATCGTTGAAGGAAATACAATCCGGTGCTATCCCAACCCTACGTCGCACGGTGGTCCAACTTTGGTATATGGGCTCCATTTGAAGGACTAGTTGTGCCACGAAGCTTTTGGTTGATGTCAGTCACTTGCAGAGGGTGCAAAGTGAGGAAAGAGAATCTCTTCAATAAGGGCACAAGAACTAGCTCCATATTTTACCTATTCTTCTTGAGATAAATGAAAGGGACCCATATTTTGAATAGTGGTACATAAAGTATTTTAATGACATGTGGGGTGAAAAGGTCAGGAGAGAATCGAATATTTCAACAGGTTGTGGCATGTTTGGAAAAAAATTCGGGGCTGGTTTTTGACCGACTTCAAAACCGTTGTAGGAGCGAAGGATGAGGTTCTCTATTTGGTGTGTGATGGGGCGTCACTCGTTACTGAGCCATTTAATTTTGCTATCATCCGGCACAGCCTGGGGGCATGTACCCCGGGGGGTGAAATTCCCAGCGGTAGAAAAGTTGCTGCAGGGATTGAATGAATTTTAATATTTGAAAATGCTTTATTTAAATAAATGCAAATAGTTGCTGGGTACAATACCAGACATTTTACGGCCGTAGCACTGAGCTATGGGGTTAGGATTTTCCTCCTTTTACACATAATCACACAATACATAACATATAAATAGCGATAACAAATTCATATTACAATAACATAACACAAACTAGAAAGTTAATTCTGATATTAATTAGAATTAGCCTTTTATTCTTTCTTTTTAAAAATTCCACACCTCTACCAACAATTGCTTGTATTTTAACGGCCTTACAATGTACCAGCCGTGGCTCAGTTTTGGTTTATTATTTTCAATAATGAACCTTTGGAATCGACCAAAAAAAAAAAAGTTTAACCCCTCCCCCCTCAAAATTTATTGGTTTACGTTTCAAGGTACGTAGAATCCAAAAATTGAATACAAATTTGGCCGTCCGTCCGCCGTCCGAAATTGGTTGATGAAATTTGGTATGTGGGCTCCATTTGGGGTCTAGTTGTGCCCCGAAGCTTTTGGTTGATGTAGGTCACTTCTGAGGGTTGAAAAATAAGGGTTGAAATTTTGAAAACGCCCTAACTCAAAAAATTTTGATATAAAGGTATTGTTTTCCATCAATTTAAGATAGTATTGAATTTTTAGAATTTTTAGAGACCACGCGGAGCCCTGTAGGATAAATTGTTCGCCATGAAAACCTGGAGAACCTACAGATTATCTACGCTCAATTTTACAACGCCCAGCATCCACAGTTTCGATTGACATACAAGGGCAAACATATAAAAATGCGAATTGAGCCGTTTCCAGGAGCAAATCCTACGACTACTTTAGTAAAGCTAACAGGTAGCAGTAGAAGCTACCTATGTGCCTCACCCACTTTTTTGGTTCTTGAACTCATCGTCCAGTAGTGTGGCCCTTCGGGAATGAATGAAATAATAACTTCGTCATAATAAACTTTATTGCCCATTCTCCTCCCATTCTACTCTTGGCTCATTCACCTAGGTACTGAAGAGTGTGGCAACTTACTGCGTAGCACCTATTTAACGTAAGATGTTTTAAGTATTTTCATGAAATGTTTCCAGGGGTCTTATGTTAACTTAATACCATGCTAATTTTACATTATGTTAATTTTATATTAGGTTAGTGCAACAACAATTGAGAGTGTTTTTACCGAGAGAGTGCAATCACTTTTTTTTGTATTAATTTCGTGAAGCGCGATCAATACTCTTGTCTGGCGACACGGGCTCTGCCTAATGCCAGACAATAATATTCAATGAAATGTAATAGAATACTATGATTTCTTTTTTTTTTTTGTTTTTTTTTCTGAATATATTTCTCCTCTCTCTCTCTCTCTCTCTCTCTCTCTCTCTCTCTCTCTCTCTCTCTCTCTCTCTCTCTCTCTCTCTCTCTCTCTCTCCTATTCACTTATTTGAGTATGAAGTTCCTTGACCTTGTGATCACGATTACGTCAGTGTTTAATGAATACCTTCAACACATTGCTTGAACGAATTGAATTGCAATTTGCATACGAATAAGCAATCGACAGAGATTTTAAAAACTCCAATGAGTGTGTTGTACTTTGAACAAAGTAGACATCACTATCTAATGGTAGGTACTTACTAAGATTTGATCTCATGGTTCTTATATAGAAGAGTGAACAGTCCAATCGACTCCATTTCTTGCCTGGAGCACCTCAGTACTGTTCAGCCATGGGTCTCATAACGCCTGTTCTTTGTCTCGTAGCCTTAGTGTCGTTCTTTCTGATGTTCGTTCGTAAGTTACTGACGCCGCTCGTTCCTGTCAAGGGAACAACCAATGTACCGGGGCCAATTGGAGGGAGAAGGTGGCCGATATTTGGAGATGCTCTGTGGTTCGCAGGTGTTAGAGATATGAAAGGTAACTATACCCGTAGATTAGCTGATTGGGAAAAATGTACATATGCTCAGGATGGTCTCAAACTGTGTCTCACCTCTCCCACCTTTTAGCCCTAAAACAACCCCCCTCCCCCCTTCCCAACCAAAATACCATCAGCCTAATCAATCCAAATAGCAGCAGCCTTGAACTCATCATGATAGTGCTCCAATACTTTGGTCTCCTATGCATGAATTGTCCTTATCCCTTCAGAAATTTTGCCTCTTTACCTCTTCTGACTTAACCCTAAACGGACAGACAGGCGGCACTGAGTGCCATCTCATAGGAAAAAGTGCTATGATCTTGAGATACGTGCTCCGTAGACCCCCTACACCCCTTCTAACCTCTAACCCAATCCTCCCATCCAGACCTATGATCTCACATCACCCATGAGATAACTTTTGTTCGGCACTCTAGGCCCCAATCTGTCTGCCATGTCCCGCTAGTTGAAGGGTTGATTTGGGAACATTATCATAATGGGTTGAATTTATTGAAATCATACCTATTCATCACAATTGTTTTAGACAATTTTCAAATTCAAATATTTCCCGACACCCGTATAGAAAACTAGTACCTTCTGGTATAAATTTCTTTCTCGTCATGGATTTGAACACATAGATAGCAATATAGAGGAAAATACCATAATGAGTAAATAATGCCATAATATGAGTAATAACTAACCATTAGAGAAGGATTCCTGACTTCTAATCTAGAAAAAAGTTCAAATATCGAGTTCAAAGTTCTTGTAGTTTATTTTGAAGAAATGGAGTTCTTGCAATAATTAAAGTATCTTTGAACCCTTGAAAACGGTAAACAAGTACTGGGAATGTATTGAAGTTCGAAAAGAATCCTGGGAATCGCTAAAAAGGCATGCGGACTCCGTGCGCCAATCTGTCCTTGGTGTGACACTAATGGCGTCTGTCCGTTGAGGGTTAAATGAGATCTACAGGGTGATGGAAATACGCCCGTACATGATGTGAAGCTGTCCAAGTTTGCCATTACCCCTGATCAAGTCCTGTAGAGCTCCGAGTAATTTCATTCGATTTTTAGTTTTCAATACTACTACAGTACTAATTTAAATTGGTGGAAAAACCATACTTTTATATTAACCCTAATTGGACCAAGGTGTCATTAGTGTCACCAAAAACATCTTATTAATTCCACAGCTGTCCCAAATGTCCCAAGGTAGATTAACTAGATTTAAATTGCAATTTAAAAATTAATTGACAGATCTGATTTTTGTGCCATTTTTTGAAAGTTATTAGAAATCAAAAAATTGATGTTATGACAAAAATGTTGAATTCGATTCCCATGGAAATTTTTGTCGTAACTCTAATTTTAGACTTCCCATAACCCAACAAAAATTCTGTTGTCCATCAAATTTAAAATTGGAATATAATTTTGATTACTCTGGTGACACTTTGGGAGATCTGTGGGGTTCCTGAGATGTTTTCGGTGACTAGTGATACCATGGTCCAATTAGGATTAAATTATTTCGATCTAAGAAGCTTTATTTCCCACTCAACATGGTAGATTTTTTTTTCGTAATTAACTGTTGTTTTAATTATTCTATTCAAGGTATGTTGGATACATGTCGGAAGCTGGCTCGTATGAGAAACGGAATTATAAGCTTCTGGATGGGGTCAAAGCTTGTCATAATGATATATGAAGCCACATTGTTGAAGGTATGAACAATATGTCATTACTTTCTTGGAAATAGAATAGACTCTGTTTTTATTGAAATAGGTTTCCTCAACTTCGTTGGGAGTGATTTAACTCATATGATGGGTGTCCTCTTTGGCCTTCATCACAACTACTTATTGTGGGATTAGGCTATACAGGCATAAGGGAGTGAGTAGAAAAAGAGTGTTCACGCTGAAAGGAGAACATATCTATGTCTGCTCCCCTTCACGATTTCTTAATTATTTATTTACCGTTACCACTAAAATACCACCACCAGATGCTTATTTTTGTGTCATTCCACTGCATAGAAAGTAATAGATTCGAAGAAGTGCCCTCGAAAGGAAGAAGAATTCTACTCTTCATTCGCCCACTTTACGGATGGAGTGTTCGCCACTAATAATCGTGAGTGAATGTTATTATACTTTACTTGTGAGTAGACAAGAAGTTACCATCAACAGAACTAAATCTTGTCAAAACAACGGTCATCCAGTCCCTTTTCAGGAGCACAACTAACACATTGCATTCATTATTGACATGTTAATAACACTTTGTAATAAAAATAAACACAATCAAATATGGAGAGTTGAGAAAGAAATGTTATGCTCCTTTATAAATGTAGCGATCAAATCCTCCCAGATCTCCAATCATCCAATAATGCCAATAATGGATATAATTGTATATAAAGTTTCCTGCCACGTCATTTATCAACATCAGTCATTCCATGATTTGATCGTCTCCCAAAGATATATATTTCGAGCGAAATTTCAATAGACATATTGACAGTAGACTGTTTGAGTGGTTAATTCAAATTCGATATAATTTTATAATGAAATTGTCCAAGACCTTATTATAGTAGATGGAATCATTCATCCCTGGAAACTATTTCCTGGTTTCTGGTATTTACAGGGGTCAAACTATCATTATGAATCAGCGAATGAAATGAATGAAATAATAATTATATTTGACAGTAACACGTTGGTCTAAACTGAGGCGGTCGTTGGATAAATTCCTACTCCCAAAGAGGATGGATGACTATATGGAGGTTTTCACCGATAAAGCTGGAATGACTTGCGATTATATTCAGAAGATTTGTGGCAAAGGAGTGTTGGACGTGAAGGAGATCGCTGATTTATACATGCTGAACATAGTACTCGGTGAATATGAAATGATATAATTATTGAATTAGTTTCATTAATTAGAACGTAAGTGTTAAAATAGTATAAGTAATAGACACTCTGAGAATAAAATTAAGCAACGCGTTTCCTGGTATTCTGATCGTCAGTACGTTTCTGCCACCCGGTGAAGAAGATGACGATCTTGATGAGTTTTATTTCCTTGAAAACGCTTCATTAAAATTGTTACTTTTAAAAAGTGGAAAACTGGAGCAGTTGAATCAGCTGTTTAGCTGTAAAGACGAGAGAGGAGAGTTCCATTTATGTTGTTTGAGTTCCATACCTTCTCCCACCCATGTCTCTGTAGTGATAATTATTGTCCTTCATGTACCCCAAACACCCATTTCTTGCACACAAGCAATTAATTTATCAGCGTCCATGCTTGAAAAGTCTGCCTCGATCAAAGTGTTCTGACAAAGACGTGCGTATTCTGCACCACTTCATCGGAAAGCAGGCGTTTGTTTGTTCAAGCGAATTCATCAGAACACAAATGCATAGTAACCGTAGCTTAAGGCGATTAATGGTTCGGGAATAATCGATAACCACCCACTTTTACGGTTCGTACTCGATGTGGCAAAAACTTGGGCCCTCCAAGGCGATTTGCTCAGCTCAATGACACAGGACACAACCCCAGAGGCGGTCATAGGAAAGATGCTGGAAAGGGAAAAAACTGGACCACTGTGGCAGATTTTTCCCATTCTCAAGAATGGGAGAGGCAGAGAAGAGGAACCATGGACCAACCCCTAGCAGAGAACTAAGAAGACTCCCAGCGCTCAGCCTGAAATAATGTGTGGAACAGTTCCAGGCTGAGATCCAACGTGGGAAAAAGGAGGTGAGGTTTTAAAGGGTTTGAACGTTGGATCTTACGAGATCCAATTTCCACCCATGAATCTTAAAAATGTCTACACCCCCTATGAAAGAAAAAAAAATTATTCCTTCATCTAGCATCCTAATTTTTTCACATTTTGTAAAATGGACGTCATCCATTTACACACATGGGGCAAAAAGGAGGGTTCGGTTGCAATCGGCTTCCAGCCTTCTGTTGAAGATGAAAATGAGGTCCCAGGTTCGATTGGAGCCACGAACTGGTGATTCTTAGGTGCTCACGTGGCCCTCCGAACTCAATTTCTACGGAACTGTGATACTGTAAGAGATCATGCTTTCTGACAATCAGTGATCTTATGACAGAAAAACAAAACTTTGAAATACCCTTTAAGGTGGTCATCAACGAGAGAGACTACTGGAAAAAGGGGATGCCCAACCTTGCACCGGGCTCTCTTGTGTGGTATGCAGATGGATCAGTCATGTGTGGAAGATCTGGCTTAGGCATTAAAGGTCCTTCATCTAGTCTTGTAAAGTCCCTTGGGACGAATGCCACAATCTTTCAGGCAGAGGTCCATGCAATCCAACTTTGTGCTGAAGAAATGCTTAACAAGCATCTCAACAAAGCCAAAGTATATATCTTGTAAGACAGTCAGGCTGCCTTGAAGGCCATTGCTTCATACACTATAAGTTCGAAGCTGGTCTGGGAATGACTGAATACCCTCAAAACAGTGGCCCAGAAAAATCGGGTCACCCTTCTCTGGATTCCCGGACATGAAGGTCATGAGGGTAATGAAGCTGCTGATCGTCTTGCCAAAAGAGGATCAGAGTCCCTGCCAATCGGGCCGGAACCGATTCTGGGAACCACCAAAAGCTGTTTACAGAACGTGGCTAACAACTGAGAAAGGAATGAGCGAGTAAGATACTGGCAGAACCTCCAAGGTCTAAGACAAGCAAAACTATTTGTGGCGTTCTCAAAGAGATGGGCTGACGAACTTATCGCTATGCCTAAAAAGGACGTCAGAATACTTGTGGGTCTGTTAACAGGCCACTGCCCACTTCGATATCACCTAAAGAAGATAGGCAAACTAACTACGGACATCTGCCGCTTCTGCGATATGGAAACGGAGGATGCCGAACATATGATATACTACTGTGAAGCATTGGGTCGAGCTAGATTCACAACGCTGGGAAGTGATGTCCTAGCCCCTGACACCATCTCTAAGGTGACCTACACCGACATTCTCCACTTCGCCAAAAAGTGGGGAGAAGGGGTGTTTAGTAAACCCTTCTTAGTAGGTTAATATAGCCTGGAGGCACTCCACAATAGACCTCATTAGGTCGCAGTGGAAGGAGTTAATGAATCAACTCACTAAAGACCTCCTACTTAAGAGAAAAAAAAACCCTAGCAGAGAACTAAAAAGACTCTCAGCACTCAGCCTGAAATAATGTGTTGGACAGTTCCAGGCTGAGATCCAACGTGGGAAAAAGGAGGTGAGGTTTTAGTGGGTTTGAACGTTGGATCTTACGAGATCCAATTTCCACCCATGAATCAAAAAAAAAAAAAAATTATTCCTTCATGTAGCATCCTGTTTTTTTCACATTTTGTAAAATGGAGGTCATCCATTTACACACAAAAAAAATGGTAAAAATGGAGGGTTTGGTTGCAATCGGCTTCCAGCCTTCCGGAAGATGAAAATGAGGTCCCAGGTTCGATTGGAGCCACGAACTGGCGATTCTTAGGTGCTCACGTGGCCCTCCGAACTCTATTTCTACGGAACTGCGATACTGTAGGAGATCATGCTCCAATAATACATCGGCGCTTAGGTCCTTCATGATAGAAATTTTTAAGTTGCTATAGTAATTGTGTCTATTTGTATATATCTAGAGTACAACTTCCTACAATTGAAGGTGTTAGAGAAGTGGACGCCCAGAGACTTGTTCTCGATGCGGTTTAATAGGTACATTAAGGTTCAGGGCTTTGCTGAGGATGAGAAAACTCAGAGTGCTCCTAGTGTCAATAAGCGCGTAACAGTCGTTGCTATTGAATGAGTTTGACAGCTTTCCGTACACAAGACGGAGAAGCTGCTATTAACAGTGTGGCTATTGTTCGATGGACGCTGAGGTCTGTCATCTGAATGTTGACTTACGGACTTTCTCTTAGTGCTCTATTTTACCGCACCTCTTGTAGGAAATCTCGATGTTTGATGGAGCAGGCCCTCGCCGAAATAGCTATTCCTCAAGGAAAATTTTGAAAGTGACGCTATTTTTTGCTCAGGATCTGGCTCATTTGCATCGCGAATGCATTCAAATCAGGAATCGAGAGCTCATACGTTCTGGAATGTGTTTGAGCTATTTCTTAGAAGATTTCTTGCTTCTTGGCATCGTAAAGAGTTAGAGTAGTAGGTATCCTTTATAAAATGTTGTCGGATAGTATTGAAATCACTGATGCAATCCTTCTAATTCTCATCAGCAGTTATTACAGCAGCGATTGCGTAAACTCAATAAATTTAGAGCTTGTAGGTATCGATTGAATTACGAGTTACTAGGCAATATTTCGCATATATGTCATTCTTTTACATGACATAAAGAGAAATTAAATTGACTAAAATTTGAAGCTTCTTAGCGCAGTTGGGGAAAGAACCGTACTTAAGAAGTTGGGGAAAAAATAGCATACCAGTGAGTTAGTAGCATCTAGTTATGATGGATCCACATCATACTGAATACAATTTGTAATGAAGTGAACAAGATATTTACCTTTTGATAAAGCAACGTTTAAATAAGATCGGAAATTGAAAATTATAACATCAGATTAGACAAACATAACCACGTTAAATAGTAATAAATTATTTGTGGCTTGAGATGAGTTGACTCCTGGTGAGAAATTGATGATAATATTACACAAGTAATGATTTTTTCTTTCAGAAATATTTCTGGGTATTCCAAGTACTCAGCAGTTTGATGATTCCAAGTATCTCATTAAACTTTTCGGAAGGTTAGTTTTCAGTATATTTGACTTAGTTTAATAAATAAATGTACTTATTATTACTCTTAGGCACCTAATTGAATGAATCAAGTATGAGAGACACTATTTATAAATGTCTCGGTAAATACACGGTAAAAATCTATATTTTACTTTAATTTTTATTTATAAAAATCTATATTTATTTATAAATGATAAATACACGGTAAATCTCCAAAATACATGGTAGATTTGTTGGAGATAAGCTAGCCTCGTTAATTTTAAAGATTTTTTTTTTCTAAAATTTAATCATAGCAGAAAAACAACGAGTTTGGCGTGATGGCCTAATATTTGATTCATAATCAAACGAAATAAGGTTCTTGGTTGCTAAGGAAGTTCATCTGAGTGAAATGAATATCGAAATGAGAAAAAAAGCTCGGCTTCTTATTGCATCCATTCCAACTGTGAACCTTCTAGCGTTAAAACATTCAAGTTTGTTTTGAATGGACATTCGTTCATACTGTGGGTGGTTTCATTCGTTTCTGAAAATCCAATACTATTTTAAATTGATGAGAAAAGAATGTCTTTAGGAGATTAAACTTACTCGAGCAAGGGCATTTCAAAATTTCATGTATTTTCACCCCTAAGAATTCATTGAAAGTTACCAATCGTTTCGGAGGAAACGATGAAACCAAAAAAAAAAAAAAAAAAAACGAAAAATTGTATATTGCATTTTATTCAGACATAAAACACCTACCACCAACAATCTTTGCCCGAGGGTCATTAGTACCTACATATCGAAATTCGTTCTTGATTGCCAAAGAGACAGATCTTGGAGACATGAAATGCCAAATTTCCAAAGTCTGTACCGTTGAGACTAGCGATTGGGATTATTCACTTCAAGAATTAGTAAAACCGCTGCAAATTATTACACAAAGGTTTATTATTTTTCCATATAGATCACTCGTCTGCAAAGACGACCAAATAACTTGGAGAAAAACATTGATCGCATTTCGGCCAGCTAACATTTGAACGGAGATTCGGCCTCTTTTGCGATTCACACTCGTGTTTCTGATTTATCGTACGTCTAACCCTTAAATTCTCGTAGGGAAGGAACGGTTTGTTCTACAGGGCTCCGCGTGGTCTCAATAAATTCTTAAAATTCTCTACTATATTAAATTGATGGAAAAACAATACCTTTATATCAAAATGTTTTGAGTTAGGACCTTTTCAAAATTTCAAACCTTAATTTCCAACCCTACATCAACCAAAATCTTCGGGGCACAACTAGACCCCAAATGGATTCTACATATCAAATTTCATCAAAATTGGTCAATGCTAAGTGGCAAAAGTGCCGCGTACGGCGTACGGCGGACGGACGGCCAAATTTTTATTCGATTTTTCGATTCTACGAACCGTAAACCAACAAATTTTGAGGGGGGTTAAGAAAGTTATTTTTCTTGGTCGATTCCGAAGGTTCATTATTGAAAATAATAAACCAAAAGGGATTAGTAGTTTGTAGCGTTATTTTCCTTGTGGTGTTAAACTGCATTAAAACTTCTCACATCTCTTCGCATACCTTCAGTTCCTCGTGTATTCGAAGTATGGTGCCCCCTAATACGATGGACAATTCCCAAGATAAATGAAGGGTCTCTTCAACTCTTCAAATTTTCATGTTCCTAACCTAGTGTTTTCAATAATCCAGGAAAATGTTTTTAATTTTTCATTCCATACTTCGTCATTTTTCAGGATGGCCCCATGTGCCCTCTTGAGAGCGATAGGGCCGCTTTACAAAATAAATTGGATATTTCATTCATCCCCTTTAGGAAGAGAAACTCAAGATATTATAGACTCGTTGAAACCTCCTTTCGGAAAAGTAAACCAATGAAAACAATATTACTATAATTGTTATAATATTACTTAGAAGTTGAGAAACGCTTGATTTAGGTATAACAGCATACGTGTAGGATCATGATGAAATATGCCGGTGTCGTTTTTTTCAGATTGTAGATGATTGCTTGAAGAAAATGAAAGACCGAGGTTACCCACGAAATGGTAATGAATCTACACATCTTGAATCAGATAGCTTTCATTGATTAAGTGTGTCCTTGCTGTAATCCGATTACGTTACTATTGGGTTAAACCAATTCCCCCCACCTACTGACCGCCCAGCGGTTCTAGAAGACCTTCCACACTCCAGAGCTAACACGCCAGTACATATTATATAAGTAAATATATGTTAAATATGATAATAAATTAATATGAATATAAATTAATATCAATATTTTGAAAAAATATTTTGCAGATTTCGCTTTTGAACCACAAAATTACCTTGAAGCTGTAATCGATTTCGAGTTTCAACAAAATTCAAGCAAGGAGAAAATGATGTCCACAATTTATGACGTACTCGTTGCTGTAAGTTCTCCGGTTCTTTCTCTCCTATTGGTTTGTGAGTAAATCAACTCTTATTCCAGTAAATTCCCATTTTTATTATTTATCCCATTTAATTGAATAAAAATTGTCGATCAGATATTTATATCTTTCAAACTGACTAAAAAAATGCACAAACAATTATTTTTCGAGGTTTTTGGAGTAAACAACAATTTTGGACTCTTGGAATAGGTACCCTTCAAATACCTACCCCGTCAAAAACGAAAAGCTATCTTAGTTCAAATATGGCTGACAATCGGCTGTACTTTGAAAAAGCCGGCTATACTTTGTTTATCGACTTGTACTTTGAATATTCTCCCATTAACTCATGCTGCTTGATTGGAACTTTTTTCTTACCATTAGGGGTACGACACGACAGGAGTGGCCATTGCATCTGCCATCCTCTTCCTCGCTATGCACCCAGAGTACCAAGAGAAAGCGTACCAAGAGCAACTCATTTTGATGGGAGGAAGTTTAGAGGCACCGACTAGAACTGAGCTGTCTAAGATGGAGTACCTCGATATGGCATTCAATGAGACGCTGAGGAAAGTGATGGTACCAGGAACAATGAGAATTCTCAGCTCAGAACTTGAAATCGGTGAATCATTATATAATTATTAATATATAATATTATTATTATTATATGTGATATTAATTATTATATTATCATCGGTGATAGTATAATTTTTTCCCCTTTTATGTTAATTCCAGAACTTTTAAAATGATAGGTTAAACTTGTTTCGGATTCCTAACTGAATTACATCTATGAAAAGCGTCATCCAATTGGTCACTCTGATACTAGAGCTGGCCGAAAAACAATTTTTCGTTTGTTCCGTATTGTAATAGTGCGGAAAAGTTACGAAATGGTTCCAAATGAAAGGATGAATGTTTTTTGATTTTCTCCTATCGAGTCTTCCGTTCGCGCAAAGCAGTTAAAATTGAACAAAAACCGTACATTTTTGGTTTATTATTTTCAATAATGAACCTTTGGAATCGACCAAGAAAAAAAAAATTTTAACACCCCCTCAAAATTTGATGGTTTACGTTTCAAGGTACGTAGAATCCAAAAATCGAATAAAAATTTGGCCGTCCGTCCGCCGTACGCCGTATGCGGCACTTTTGCCGCTTAGCATTGACCGATTTTGATGAAATTTGGTATGTAGGCTCCTTCTGGGGTCTAGTTGTGCCACGAAGATTTTGGTTGAGGTAGGTCACTTCTAAGGGTTCCAAAATCAATTTTGAAATTTTGAAAACGCCCTAACTCAAAAAATTTTGATGTAAAGGTATTGTTTTTCTTTCAATTTAAGATTCTATAGAATTTTTAGAATTTTTGAGACCTCTCGGAGCGCTGTAGGACAAACCGTTCGCTTACTACGAGAATTTAAAGTTTAGACGTGCGATAAATCAGAAACACGAGTGTGAATCGCAAAAGAGGCCTAATCTCCGTTCAAATTAAAGCTGACCTAAATGCAATCGATGTTTTTCTTCATGTTGGATGGTTGGTGGCTTTCCAGACGAGTGATCTATATAGAATAATAAAAAATAATAAACCATTGTGTAATAATTTGCACAGTTTTTTTTTGTGTATTTTGTGTATTTTCCGAAATTTTTAAACCATTAACCAACCAACCATTAACCATTGTTCCAATATTTCGGGATTTACACTATCGACCCTACAGTGCTCGAATCTGTCCAAAAATTGCCAATATGATGATATTTTTATCACGCGCAACTGCCGATAAAGTACCATTTTTCACTTAAAACCCGAAAATCGTGAAATTTGGGCTTCAATAAAAAGTCTTTCAAATGTCTGTGCTTGAAAAGGCATCAGTAAGGCAAGGCCTTACGACGTTTAATTAAGGACGTAGTTTATTCGAGATAAAGGGGATACTTTTCTCATACAAAATTAGAAACGTTCAAGCCTTTTGTGGATATGTGGAATGTGGATAAGGATATTTTGGCTTCATTCAGGCTTCATCTATTTATAGTACTGCATGGTACGCCTGGATGAACTGTTTCACTCTAGCTTGATTAACTTTAGGTATTGCCTTTCCATACAAATCATCACTCTCTTACTCACAATGTTTTAGCAATATTAATAACAATAACTCTTTAATAACAATATTTATCAATGCAGGGATTTTTCGTGTTCGATTCTCTTTGCAGTTTCAACCTTTCCTCCATACAATATGCAACTGTGTAGGGAATCGAACACGACAAATCCCAGCTTTGCTAAAATATTGGATATTGCTATTAAGAGAGTGATGATTTGTTTGGAAAGGCAATACCTAAAGTTAACGAAGCTAGAGTGAAACAGATCATCCAGAGGTACCATGCAGCTACTATAAATTGAGCTACTAGAAATAGATGAAGCCTGAATGAAGGCAAACTAGTAGTATTCTAGTAGGATTCTATTCCAACAGTTACCAAAGCTAGAGTTTACGGATCATCCAGGCGGACCATGACAGTGCTCGCCGGAGAATGAGTGTAGAACTGTTTAATAATTATTTTCTCTCGGTTTCTACAACCACAGATGGTTACGTTCTTCCCGAAGGATCTACGATGTTCCTGTCCTTGAACTTAATCGCCAATGATCCCCAATATTGGGAGAATCCTGACGGTTTCTACCCCGACCATTTTCTACCCGAGAATGTAGCAAAAAGGCCGGAATGTTCTTTCACACCATTCGCCTTCGGCACCAGAGGATGCCCAGGTATGTTTTCCGTATTTTGAGGAATTCATTTTGGAACCCGAAAACGATGGAATCAAGATACTCTTAGAACTTTGGCATCGTATTGCCAAAAATCCGATCGAAGTTGATGTTGCGGTTCGGCCATGCTCGAGTGATGGATAATTATAACAAAGATAATTCTTGTCATAATAGTGACAAATTAATGTTTTTCTTCGGTTTCCAGGGAGACGATTTAGCTTGATATCTTCGAAGCTCATAATTTCAATGTTACTCAGGAGATTCAAATTCACCAGTCCGCTGAAGTACAACGAAATTACTCACCAGTACGGGACAATGGTCCAAATTGTGGAAGGTTACCCGATTGAAGTCACTCCACGACCCTCTGCTACCACGAATGGTTAATTAATTTAACAATTTTTCACCTATGGCATTTGAAATTATATTAATCGGTTACATTTTGGGACTTTCACTTACTGTAAGAATGTTTCAAATTTCGTTTTGCTTCAATTTTCCTTCATTCACTTTCTTCCAGTTTTCCTTCCCTTCTATACCCTCCTACCTTCCTTAATTTTCAAATTATCCTCCAGGCTTTCAGCAGTTCCTTTATGCTCATCACCATTGGAATATCGGTGAAGTGGCAACACGCTAGAAAACACAGTCTGGTTTTGCTGTCGTATTACAGGTATCGCACTAGTATAGGACATAGTAACTTCTATAAACAAGGTTCAACCCCTTGAAGTTTCATTCTAGTTTCAGCATTCGTGCAGCATGAAAGAATGACCGAATTATCAAAATTTTCATTTAGGTTTATTATTTTCAATAATGAACCAGTAGAATCGACCAAGAAATTTTTTTTTTAACACCCCCTCAAAATTTGATGGTTTACGTTTCAAGGTACGTAGAATCCAAAAATGGAATACAAATTTGGCCGTCCGTCCGCCGTACGTCGCACTTTTGCCACTTAGCATTGACCGATTTTGATGAAATTTGGTATGTAGGCTCCATTTGGGGTCTAGTTGTGCCCCGAAGATTTTGGTTAATATAGTTCACTTCTAAGGGTTCCAGAATCAATTTTGAAATTTTGAAAACGCCCTAACTCAAAAAATTTTGATATAAAGGTATTGTTTTTCCTTCAATTTAAGATTCTATAGAATTTTTAGAATTTTTTGAGACCACCCGGAGCTCTGTAGGACAAACCGTTCGCTCGCTACGAGAATTTGAGTTTTGGACGTACGATAAATCAGAAACACGAGTGTGAATCGCAAAAGAGGCCTAATCTCCGTTCAAATTAAAGCTGACCGAAATGCGATCGATGTTTTTCTTCATGTTGGATGGTTTGTGGCTTTGCAGACGAGTGATCTATATAGAAAAATAAAAAATAATAAACCATTGTGTAATAATTTGCAGCGTTTTATTCGATTTTTGGATTCTACGTATACCTTGAAACGTAAACCATCAAATTTTGAGGGGGTGTTGAAAATTTTTTTTCTTGGTCGAATCCAAAGGTTCATTATTGAAAATAATAAACCAAAATGTGAAAAACCGTTAGTTTTTCCCATAAAATGTAGCTGAATTTTAAATTTTCAAGGATTTTAGGAATGCATTAGTGATCTATAGAAAAATAATAAACCATTGTGTAATAATTTGCAGCGTTTTTTATCTCTACATCAAAAACTTCAGAAAGTACTCTACTCGACTCTCTGAATTCATAAAGTACACCGCACGTAAATTTTTGACTTTTTTCGATTTTCAGTATGACATAACTTTTGTACAGGGTTTGTGTAGAAAACTTTAGTGGCCCATTTTCATGTTCTACTCGTTTCTACGAACTCATAGAGTACCAACACGGCTATTATTTCGGGTATGAGAAATATTCCCATCGCTGATCTCAAAAGTACAAAATTTAAACAATTTTTTAAATGTTGAATATCACATCTTTAAACTGAGGCTAAGGTAAGGTTGATGAGCAAATGATCCCCTATGAAATTCATTCACCGCGGATCGATAGCAGTCACTGCTAATTTCCCATAAAAATATCATTTCATTTATTAAATACAATTTATTTTGAGGGCAGTGGAAACGAGAAGATTACTTGGAGATTGATGTTTTGAGATTACCTACTAGACATTGGATCATCTTCGATAATTAACGTGTTATGGATACGAGGAAATGCAACAACCACTTGGCAGACGTTTTCTCGCTAATTAAAAAAACAGACGATTCTTAGACTCGAATGAGACCACCCAGGTGGTCTCAAGTGATATGGTATTAATATCTACGAGTATAATACAGACCAAAATTTGGATCTAACTGAAAATTGATACAAAAGTTGCATTTAATGCAACTTTTGTATCAATTTTCAATTAGATAAATGTCTGTCTGTCTGATTGGAACTGATTACAGCCAAACATTAATCAAATTTGGAAGTAGTTCAATCTGTATCAGGGGCGTGGCGTCCATAAGGCCACTCAGGGTCTAGCCCCGGCATAATTTCTCTCTCTGTAAGCTACATCTTTACCTCAAAATTGAAAAAACTCCCTTGAAAAAGTGTTCCCCCCAGAGTAGAAAAAATTCCCCAGTAGACAGTTTCCTCAAAACTTACTGATACTTCATGGAAGCATGGATCTTTTATAAGTGTATAAATGGATCTTTCATAACTGACATGTAGTTATGTCAAACTTCCATGTTAGAAATTGAAAGATGTAGTAGAATGGAAGTAGTCACCCGAGGCCATGGAGCTAGTCTTCATGGACTTAGAATCCACTTGAGTCCATGACGTCCAGTGACTAGAGAGGAGAAGAAGAAGTAGGATAGAATCGATAGGTAACCTAATTGAAGAATCGATCCATCGAATCGATTGCCAATTCCCGAATTTCCAAGATCTGTCCATGATCTGGGGCGGGACCCCAGTGTTACCATAGTGATTGTTTTTTTATTTTCAGTTTTGCCCCGTCTGCGCATGCGCAATAGTGTGAATATGCAGGCCCCCACCCCTTTCTCGGCCCCTGCCGGGGAAGACAACATCGATTTATTATTCTCTCTGATCGAGACACATTTCGATTCAATTCAGATGGATGGATGCTCAAACATCGTGGAGTATCCTATGGGATACTGGGTCCATGTCAAACATTCAACTCCTCTCCTTATCAGTTTCTTATCTTGCTTCGCAAAGTCGAAGTTCAAACTCAGTTCATTTGAAACTGTGTTTTTCCTATTTGCGCTCGCGCTACAGCTACAGTTCATCCTTTTACAACGACTAACAGATAAGTTTTACTTTTCAACTTTCTACCACCCTAATTTTCTGATTACCTTTTTGTTTTTGTTACATTTTAACATTTAGTTTTTACATTTCATTGAGGTTCTACTGTTAGGGTAAAAATAAATACCTAATACTGTGGTCAGTATCCAGTCGAAATTTTCGACTTTTTCCTACGATGATAGGATTTTGATTAAAAGTTTAGGAAGGGATAAAACTGTACCCAACATTGCCCAATCAGTTAATAAGGGAAGAATATTGTTGGTACCAGAAAATTCCGTATTGATGTTTATAACAAAGCTGAGTGGCTCACAGGATGTCCCGTTAAGAATGCATTCTTCTGTTTTCGTTGCTTGCTTATGGGTGGGGAGTATTCATGGACGTTTAAAGGCATCGATGATCTTCTTCATGTTGGATGGTTGGTGGCTTTGCAGACGAGTGATCAATAGAGAAAAATAATAAACCGTTGTGTAATAATTTGCAGCGTTTTCTAGTTTAGTGCCCCACCACTTTCAGGGGTCACCCAACGCCCCTGATCTGTATGTTTGCGGGAAGGCAATAAGCTAGTTTAGAACATTGAGCGCAGTGCGCAGCCGTGCGCAATTTAACGCTACATTTAAACGGCTGGACCGATTTCGATGAAAATACTTGCACTGTCTTCATTACTATTTTGAATAACAGATCCCTATGTCAGAATGTATTTTGAGACATTTTATGTCCTTGCTTTGGCACATAAACGAAAAAACGTTACGAGAATTTGTATATAAATTTGCGTATCTTTCATTTTAGGTTGCTTTTTCGAGCAGCACACTATGGTTTTATTTCATATCAGAGAACCCTCTTTCGAAAAAAAGTTTGAAATTGTGAGGCAAATTCCACATTTCCCGGAGCGATTATTTTATGTAGTTCCGAGGGGGGGGGGGGGGGTTGAAGGGGGGAAGGGGATGAGGCTCGAATCTGTCTAGCTGAAGCAAACTAATTCCTGGGTCTGATGAATTCTACTTTCATGAGTGATCACTGATATTATGATATCACTGATGATTTTTAGACCGAATTCAAAGCGCCGTAGGCGCGCGACGGAGGAATGTCTGAACTCAATGCATTTATTAATTCTGGTACCAATTGCCTGATGGTACCAATCTGGATGATGAATCAGAAACACGAGTGTGAATCTAAACGAACGTTTACTGACGGAAGTGAGCCAAATTTCATCTGATCAAATGCGATCTTTTTTGTTTCTTCGAATAGATTTCCATGTCACCCAGTGCTTTCTTAGTAAACAAATTTTGGTTCAGTTGTTACCCAATGTTCTACTAGGTTTTAGCAAAAGAATAGACGATTGTAAATATGTCGAGTGATGCGAAATAGAATAGACCATCGTAAAAGTTACGAGTGAAATACCACACGTAAAAGAATAGACGTTCGTGAAAATTACGACTGAAATGTTACGTGAACCGATAGACCGCTGAAAAAGAAAAAACAAAACAATATGACTTATCAAATGTACACGATCCCAAGATCGTTGGACGATCAGCTTACTTAACCCCCGGAAGCCCCGCACACAATTTTGGTGCAATTGAAAAACGTCTGCCAAGTGGGTGTGGCACATAGCTTCCTCGTATCCATAACCCAAATGTATAGATCAATCTCAAAACATCAATATCTAAGTACCTTCCAATACCCTCATAGGGGACCATCTACACGCTAATCTGAACAATCCTTAGAAATTTCGTCGAAATCGGATGTAAAATGTAGAAGTTATGGCTGTTACAAGGAATTCACGTTTGCGAATGCGCAGTGGCTACTTTCAGTCAGAAGGTGGTGATTTTCATAGGGGATCATTTACATACTAATCTGTAACATCCCTGAAAATTTCATTGAAATCGGATGGAAAATGTAGAAAATATGAAAATTTCATAGAAATCGGACAATAACTTCGTATGGTATTAAATGAATGGGGTTAGTTCCGCTAGTTATAAGAATAGGCCTGAAGATGATGTCTTTACATCGAAAGCGCTCGCCTCCTGTACTCGACTTGCTGGTTACGACGGATTCTCCAATACGGTACGTAGATAATAATTATAACTTCGTATAGTTATGCCCGTTACAAGGATTTCATGACAGACACACAGACAGACAGACACGGAACCAAAATTGTTCAGAATGGTCTAAAACGCAAAACGCGAGTGAAAATTTTGATTTTGGAGAACTTTTTCCATCCTTGAAAAGTGAAAACAAAGCTTCCGCTATCTTGGTAGACTCGGAAGCAAAAATCGCTCGTGATCTTTAAATTTTGAAACTAGTTAAGTCTACAATGCTCAAAAGCCTTGAAAAAAACTAGTCACCACAGGTCTAACTGGTGTATCCGTCATTTTCATCCCGTCAGGTTCTTGCAATAAAAAATGTCTATCCCGGTCCATTGCGGTTTATCCGTGCATTACTTGGGAAATTATTTGTTTATATTTGGAAACCGATTAGTGTCTAACGACTCATCCAACATCCAAAATTGGTGCTGTTGGATTAAACGGTTAAACGATCGGGCCGAATAAATAAACCTGCCCTGAACCGATAATTCCAACAGCTCATTCGGAATTTTCAAAATGAATAACCCGCCATAAAGGAAATGACGGGATACACGAGAACTACTATCCCGCGAGAAAATAGTCACGCGATATTACAAACTCGCGAGACTATATCATGATTAATCCAACCAGTTTGAACACACTTGAGACACGATCGATAGTCTAGTTACTTACATGTAACCTTGTAAATCCCGTAATGAGTAAGTTCATAGATCCACACCCACTTGGATGAGGGAGAGGATTCATAAAAACAGTAAGTAACCCGAAAAATTATTGGATAGATAATTGTTGTCAGAGCAATTTATTGAATGAATACGCGTGTTGAGATAATAACATGAGACTCCAGCGTGTCAATTTACTGTATTCACAAGCATGCCATAAAGGGTCGCGATTGGTTATGTCGAGCAAAGGACGTTTAATAAGGCTGGATCTCATTGACTGGCCGTTTGAGGTTCGACGGGTCTTCGTGAAGTGCAAAGTTGATGATAATCATCGACGCCTTCGGAATTAGGTCAACAACGATGACCAACTGGGCACCAATTGGCTTTTGGTAGTATTCAGCCTCATCTTGTTTCATATAGATGCAACTACCGCTCGATAGACAGGATCTTTCTATACTTCTACTGGACTAGGAAACTACTAAGCTAGATAACCAAGACCTTTAGACTTAAAGTATTCAATGCTAAAGCATCTTTCGTCTATAAAATTTCTTAGGAAATGTAATTGTTTAATTTAATTTGTGACCCGACCGACGCAGGTACAGAACGTAAGATGTTCAGTAAGCTCTGAAATGCAAAATGACAGAGAGAATTTTGATTTAGGAAGACCAAAAATGTTTACAGCCACATAATCAAAGAAACAAAAACTTGTTATTCGCAGTTGGTCATAAAAAAAAATCTGCCCTCCAAAATTAAAATTTTTACAATACAGGTTTTCCATTGGTCAACATTATTTTTTAATTAAAGATTAACTCGATACTGGTTATTATGAACGCAACAGAACTTACTTATCATAATCGCGGGTTGACTTTTAAGTTAGTTTTGGTAGAAAGTAAAACAATGGAGGACTTGAAACTCCATTCGAATTAACGAAAATGAACCAATTTCTCCCTTGATGAGGAAAACAATAAATAATGAATATGTCTAGGTATTATTTTCCCCATTATTGGAGTTAATGGGGTCTCAGTCGGTGGCCGTTCCTTCCTCGTTCCGGGTCAGTATTGCGCGAAATTGAAAGGGCCAAAACGTAAAAAGTTGTAACTAAATTTGAAATTTTAAAGGATTTTAGAAATTCATTAGTGCACGGCCCTAGGGAATTGGAAAACTCAAATATTACCGCTGGAATCATCAAAATCTAGCAATAATTGCCAGAGAAAAATGGGAAAAACCATTAGTTTTTCCCATGAAATGTAGCTGAATTTTGAATTTTCAAGGATTTCAGGAATGCATTAATGCATGGGCCTTGGGAATTAAAGAAAATTGAAGATTGCCGCTGAAATCATCATAATCGAACAGAGAAATACCTTTTTTCAGTTTGGTTTTTACCCATATTTCTCTGGCAATTATTGTTCGATTTTGATGACTCCAGCGGCAATATTTCAGTTTTTCAATTCCCTAGGGCCGTGCACTAACAAATTTCTAAAATCCATTAAAATTTCAATTTTACGACAACTTTCTAAGTTTTGCCCCTTTAATTTCGCGAAATACTGACCCGGATCGAGGAACGAACAGTGACCGACTGAGCCTGGTTGATACTTGAAATGAACGTAGGAAGACATGTAGGCAGGAAAAGAAAACAACAAATTTATAATATGACTACTACGTAATTTATTCAATTACAAACAAAATTTTGATGTCACGGCCTGGAATTGAACCCGTGTCTCCCAGACTAATAATTCTTGAGCATTAATTACCAAATTTGTTCAACAGCCTTGCGTTACAATTTTTCGGGCTGAAATTTTTTTGCAGACCCCAGGCTAAAAGACATTATCCATGTCAAAAACATAGCTTTTGTTCAGCTAACACTCGAACGAAGATTTTACCTACATCCATCAGCGAACATTCACATTCACCATTCGAGCATTATAAACAGAACATAAACAAATATGTGCCTCAACAAATTTGTTCCAACGATTTGCAATAATTTGAGGGCAAGTTAATTTGCTTGTCACTACCAATACAATAAAGTAAAGTCATCTCAGGTTAAATTTTTTTTCATCTGCCATTTCAGGCGTCGCAGACGTGATCAGCAGTCTTCCAAAGGTAAAATAAATCTGATGATTTCGCCTTAGCTTCACGGCGTTCACAAACCGATAAAATATCACGACCTGCGATACCGCCCTCGAGCGGTCACCAATCCAGATAATCCCACAGGTCGACTGGCCTTCGGTAGTCCCACGGGAACTGTTTCACTCGAAGTAAAATGATTTAGTATTTCAGGCAAGAAATAGTGGTTCACCTCCCCTTGGTGGTATCGACCATATCATTTCTAGCGGCGTTGGAGCCTCGAATTTGGAAAGAATTTTTAAAATCCATGATCTACGATACCCAAGATGCGAATTTTAGTTCACCCCTACCCTGCCAATGGTGCCAATCTGGCACCAAAGCGGAAATACGTCGTAAGGTTGAACTTTCATCTACTAGTTTTGGTAGGCAGTCCGTCAAAGATAAGATCCGTATTCAAGGTGAAAAGGAAAAAAAACGAAATATTTGGTGTCCTGGCACCATGGTGGCACCACTATTAGTTCCATGGTGTTACAGAGAATAATTCATGAAAATCCGGAGGAACAATGAGAATTTTTTGTCAATTTCAAAGCTTGGGTACCGAGTATAGGAACCGAAATATTGAAAAACCAGATATTTTGTGAATATTATCCCCCACTCGCCTCCTCTGCATGCTAATTTGGATATACTCTGTTGAAATAGTGTGCAATTTTGAAGATTTTTTAGTCGAACGAACAAAGAAACAAGCAAATCGGTTGGAAATTGAGACCTGGGCAGAGTATACAAGATTATGACGGCAAACGCTCGTTTTTTTAAGAATTACCCCCCTTCCCCCCCCCCCCCCCCCCCTTGGGACAAAATTCGAAATTCCAGCGACGTAGTGTACAACTAGATAGTTTCCCGCGTCGAACAAAAAAAAAGCACGAAAATCAGTTGAAAACTAAGGCCTGTGCTGACGACTCAAGGTTTTGTCGCACACACATTCAACTATATATAGTTTTTTCGCGGATTTGGATTGAGAATGGTCTAAAACGGATCAGTGTGTGGTTATTTTTTTCTGTTGAGTGTTGTCCAACTTCACCCCAGATTAATCGCTTAAGGACGCCCAAGTCTTACTGTGTGACGTCCTAAAAAATGGGAAAACCCGTTTATTCAGTTAGGGTTTTCCCATTTTTCTCTGACAATAATTATTATTGTTCGATTTTGATGATTCCAGCGGCAATCTTTTAGTTTTTCAATTCCCTAGACTGCTGCACTAATGAATTTCGAAAATCCTTGAAAATCTCAAATTTAGGTACAACTTCTTAAGTTTGAACGCCTTCAAATTAGGGAAATGCTAACCTGAAACGTGGAACGAACGGCGACCGAATGAGACCCTTAACATCACTGAATATGCATTCAACAATTTGGTGATTGATCTACCTTGTAGAGCTCCTTGGAACTCCAGAGTGCCTTGACCCAACGCTCGTTGAAAATACCTGACCCCCTCTACAGCACAGTGTGATATTCCAGTGCTTCTCTTTTGTTCCTTCTAAACTGAGATATTTCCATTCCACTCATTGATTGATTACTGCGGGATGCTAAACGGTCGAGTTGGCTCCATCGGAAACGCCGATTTAATTGAAAACCACCGCACTTCCGTTGTAATGGTAACGATTTCATTTGTTGCTGGCGATTATAAAACGGAATTGACGGCAGAAGAAACACCCTCCGAGAAGGGAATCTCATGGCCCATTTAATACGCCGAATGGCACTATTGAGTTTCCGAATGTTGTTTTGCCATTGAATAATACAGGTATTGTTGTCTCATAATTATAAAATACCTAGCCATAATTTTAAAGAATTTTTTGACTCATCCAGAACTCCAACCGTGGGACCAACCGTTCGCTTAATTAAGATAATTAATTACCTACCAAATGAATGTTTCGTGACGTTTTTAACACAGAATGTGTTTTTGCGATGACCTACCGAAAAAAAATCGTCACGAAAAAGCGACAGAAAAAACCGTTACGCGCCTTTTATAATGATTTTCACGTGCAACCAAGCCGTTGGTAAGGAAATAGAACTCCCGCAGTGTTCATTGCACAGAAATTGTTCACCATTCGTTGGAAAGCTCTCAATTTATATAGTATTTTTCTTGTAGTTACATATTTATTTATATAACATTTATAGGGTTTTAGACCAAATTAAATGTCTAACAATTATTTATTTTATTATTGCCAAAGACTCCACATTTATTATTGTTGGTTTTTTATTTAACGGATGACTAGCATCGCAAAAACACATTCTGTGTTCCTATGATTTCATACAGAGTATGGAAAAAGAAATAAACCGGGGGTGCAGGGATGTTGAATCTTAGGACACGAATGATACCACTCAGACGATCTACAATTGTTAAATGCAAGTTTGTTGTGAAATTTGTCTGCCCTTGTCCCTAAAAGTTAGTTGGGTAAACTTAACCCTATCTGGATCATGGTGTCACAAGTGTCACCAAGAATGTCTTAGGAATTTCACAGCTGTCCCAAAGTGTCACCAGATTAATTAGATTCAAATTGCAATTTGAGAATTAATGGATTAAGCTAATTTTTTGAACAATTTTTTGTAAGTTATTAGAAATCAAAAAATTATGTTGTAGACAAAAATTTTGAAAATTTTTTCTTGATCTCAGGAAATTTTTTGTTATAACTATATTTTAAAACTTCTGATAACCTAAGAAAAATTTTTAAAAAAATAAATAAAAAAAATAAAATTTCAATTTAATTTTGGTTACTTTGGTGACATTTTGGGACAGCTGTGGAAATCCAGAGATGTTTTCGGTGACACTAGTGATACTATGGTCCGATCACAGTTAATAGAGAAATGATGAACCATTGTTTAATCATTTGCAGTGTTTTCAAGATGGTTGGCCATACCTAGGTATTTCGAGTGCGGGCCAATGAGCGATAACCGCTGGCGAGGAGCTGTAACATTGTACTTTGGAAGTTTTTCAGTCATTCCTATAGAATTTTAACGCTAATAATGTTCTCAATCATCAAAATGGTATCTCGCTTGTACGTTTCAGACCTTTCCTGAACAATTCTGGTTCTGTGACAGTCAGTAGGCCTGTGCATCCGCCAATTCTTATAACGGGCATTCTTGGATTTTGATACAATTTTCAGAGATTGTGTAGTTGGTCGATTATGAAATTCATTGGCCCCGGAACGATAGTAGCCACTGAGTATGCGCAAACGTAAAACCATCTAACAAGTGTACGTAACTTGTGATGCCTCAACCCAAATTTGACAACATAGAGACGATAGACTGCACAGATAGTGCCAAACATTCAGAAATGGATGGACAGAAAGCATGGAGAAGTGAACTATTTCCTTACACAGCTACTCACAAGACGTAGACTGTTTTAAGCCTATCTGCATAAAATGGGGAAGGTGCATGTCTGCATTGACAGGCGAGAGAAGAAGATGATGCGCTGCACACCTTTTTCAAATGCACCAAATGGGAGGCTGAAAGAAATCAGCTGCAAGTAGAGCTGGGGTTAGCTCCCCAAAGTACAACACCAGAAGCTGTTGTCAGCAAGATGCTAGAAGTTGAAAGGAGCAAAAGTCTTGTGGATATCTAACAAAATGTATCCTGACAAGGAAGACAGTGTTAGAACGGGAGAAAGAGAGAAAGGTGTACCTGGTCCGTCCCGCAATCCAGAACTGATGAAGAGCCCAAGGATTCAGCCAGAAACAATGTTTTAAACGGTCCCAGGCTGAGCTTCCAACATGGGAGAAAAAGAGGTGTTTTTGAAAGAATTTGAATCCCACATAACCTTGAAGACTGGATCCTTCAAGGTATCTTACGAGATCCAACTCCACCTGTGAATCGTAAAGATTTTCTCACCTACCTTCCCGAAAAAGAAAAAAAAACGTCGGCCAAGTGGGCACATAGCTTCCTCGGATCCATGACCTGATTGTATAGATGATGCGATACACAGTAGTTAATCTCTAAACATCAAAACAAGTTAATCTGTAACATCCTTGAAAATTTCATTGAAATTGGATGGAAAATGTAGAAGTTATGGCCGTTACAAGGAATTCACGTTTGCGCATGCGCAGTCGCTTCTATCAGTCCGAGGATGATGATTTTCATAGGGGACCGTCTACACACCAACCCGCACAATCCCTGAAAATTTCATAGAAATCGGACAATAAATTCGTATAGTTATGCGCGTTACAAGGAATTCATGACAGACAGACAGACACACAGACAGACAGACAGACACACAGACACGGAACCAAAATTGTTCAGAAAGGTTTAAAACGCAAAATGCGAGTGAAAATTTTGATTTTGGAGAACTTTTTTTTTTCGTCCTTGAAAAGTGAAAACAAAGCTTCCGCTACCTTGGTAGACTCGGAAGCAAAAAATTGACGATATTGTCAGAAATTCGTATTGAGGTGTATATGGTCCTCTCAAAAATGTATTGTGCTCGGTTAACTGTAGCCACATGCGCTGTTCTGCGTTTGCGCATGCGCAAAGGTGAAATCATTAATAACTTCTATCATTTCCATTAGATTTCGATGGGATTTTCAATAGTTGTGTGAGGAGACTCTGGATAAACTCCGGACTACATAATATGTAGTCCGGAGTTTATCCAGAGTCTCCTCACACAACTATTGAAAATCCCATCGAAATCTAATGGAAATGATAGAAGTTATTAATGATTTCACCTTTGCGCATGCGCAAACGCAGAACAGCGCATGTGGCGTTAACCCACCAAATTTCATAATCAGATGACGATGACGTTTATATTATAAACGTCATCGTCATCTGATTATGAAATTTGGTGGGTAGTTTGGAACTCGGATATTGACTTTTCGAGATTATCTACTGCGCATAGAGTCGTCTATACATTCGTGTTATGAATAAGAGGAAGCAATGTGCCACACCACTCGTTTCCAATCTGAAAAGCGAATGTTTTCGGGATTGACAAATGATCAAAGTCATTAACGTAGTCTTTTGAGATTCCACGAAATCCTCCTGTTTGATTTGCTGTAGATGACAATGTTGGGTTGAGTCGGTTACTTGAGCATCCTGAAGGGCCATCACCTGTGAGCTAACTTGATCACAAGAGGTATAAAGGGGATCAAGTAAGTTAGTGGCTGTGACTACCTACCTGTACTAACTAAGTGGATCGATTGGAAGCTACTTGAGATGGGCTAACTGACACCTCATCATAACGCCTTTGAATGTGGGAGTGTCACATAACTGAGATATTACCTGATGTGTATGCGAGGGCGTCTCCAAGTTCTGAATTAGGTTTCAGAAGTTCACATGCTCACCTTCATAGATTCCAATTTCATAATTAATATATTTAACCAGCATGAAACCCGTGCGTATATTGAGCAGCTACTTTTAACTTGTCGCTTAGATTGCTTCAGAAATACCTATCAAACTGACAGAAAATTTAAAATGTATAACATACCAGGAATAACTGGAGCTCCAAGACACAGGTCTGACTTCATCAGGTGTACCTTGTGAAATCTCTTAACATTGAATGAAATTTGAATGCACTTTCAGTATTTTCACCATTTTATCAAACTGTGATAATTCCACATTTTGCTGCTAAAACATGATAGCTTCAACTTGGACAAGGAAGAGTTTCTCAAAGGAAGTTATGCAACAACCTGTCACCAAATGACCTAATTCCTATCGCAGATGTTATCTGATATTATTGTGTATTGTGTTCCAGATCTCTTACGATTACGAGAAATTCGTGGGTAGAAGGTCAGTAGTTGCGCGTTTCTATGGAGTGATGTGTTGGTTGCTACCTCAGTAACGAAACAAATATTAGAATGTAATATTTGCTAATCTGATGCTACCATAGAATAGAAAACGCTGCAAATTGTTAAACAAAGGTTTATTTTTCTATATAGATCACTCGTCTGCAAAGAACACGGCTTTGTCATAGTTACCACCAACCAACATGAAGAAAAACATCGATAGCATTTCGGTCAGCTGAAATTTGAACGGAGATTAGGCCTCTTTTGCGATTCACACTCGTGTTTTTATTTCATCGTAAGTCCAATCCTTAAGTTCCCGTAGGGAGCGGACGTTTTGTCCTACAGAGCTCCATGTGGTCTCAAAAAATTCTATACTATCTTAAATTGATGGAAAAACAATACCTTTATATACAAATTCTTTGAGTTAGGGCGTTTTCAAAATTTCAACCCTTAGAAGTGACCTACATCAACCGAAAGCTTTGGGCATGGAAGAAGATAGGTACCTACCTTTTTCCATGCTTTGGGGAACAACTAGGCCCCAAATGGAGTCCACATACTAAATTTCATCAAAATCGGTCAATGCTAAGTGGGGAAAGTGCCGCGTACGGCGGACGGACGGCCAAATTATTATTCGATTTTTGGATTCTACGTACCTTGAAACGTAAACCAACAAATTTTGAGGGAGGGGGGTTAAATTTTTTTTTCTTCGTCGATTCCAACGGTTCATTATTGAAAATAATAAGCCAAAATTGAGTTAGGAAGGATCAATATACTTTGAATAATTTGTATAACGTCAATCAAATTTAGAAAAAAAAAACATTGATGGCTTGAACTGACGATAGAATTGAACGGTACGATGTAAGAGATATTGTGCATGAAATTTCATAGCTACGTCATTTGAAGAAATTCAATGGCACGTTTTTTGAACAATGATCTGTGAGCAGCGTCGACCTTCGGGCGCAACATTTATGGACACTAGGTCAAGAAAAATGTGTCCATTGAAGAAAAACTATGGAAAGTGCCGCGTACAGCGTACAGCGGGATTATTAAAAATTCGATTTTCGGATTCTACGTATATTGAAACGTAAACCATCAAATTTTTATGAGAAGGGGGGGGGGTTAAAGATCGTTTTCTTGCTCGATTCCGTAGCTATTTATTATTGAAAATAATATACCAAAAAACCTGACAGTATTATGTGCACGAGGGAAGAGAAACAAAGCAAACCGAAGATAGATTGAGAAGGTCATTGTTATGGTTTGGTCCATCGATTTGTTTTTACGATGGAAAAGGGATGATATAGGAACAGCTCTCAGTGTGACCCATTTTGAAAGTATTTAAATATAAATTGCATTTCTTATTTATATTTGTTTATATTCCACATCATCTTCATTGCCTCCGAGTTGTTTCCTCGTCCCTCGGCAATAGCTACGCATTAACAAAAAACTCCAATGGGTACATAACGTCTCTGAATTTGCAATTCAAAAAACTGGTGGCACTTCGAAAATCTTGCTCATTGGCATCGAATATCATCCGAGACTAATGGAGAGTATAACTGTAACAAGACATCATCCAACGTACACTGAAAAAAAAAAAACCTTCCTTAGGCTGCGCTCAGGAGGTGGGACGGAGGAAAAACCTCCCTTATGGATCTAAATTTTGTAATCTCGGAACAAATTAAATTTTAAAAAATACATGTACGAGTAATTCGTACGATTATATTGTAATTATATGTACGAGTAATCGTAGTTCGTGATACACCTTGAATTTCCATTATGGTTTATTATTTTCAATAATCGAGAAAAAATTGTTAGCCCCCTCAAAATTTGGTAGTTCACATTCCAAGGGATGCGAAATCCAAAAATCGAATAAAAAACATAGTAGCTAATCTCAAAACATCAACTTCTAAGTACCTTACAATTTCTTCGTTCTGATCAGATGGGATCATTTCTCGTTTCTTCGAATACAGTGTTGTACTCAGTTGTGCATATTGAGCAACCAAGAACCAAATTTCGTACTGAAGGATCCCACAACCCTCAAATAGCGATGTTATTGTAGGTTGTATTAATTAGGGATGGGACATCGATATCGATAATATTGAAACATCGATGTTTTGCTCGTAACATCGATGTTTCGGTCCAATGATATCGATATGTCGAGGAGATGGTCTGATAACATCGTTTGATAAATTTGACCTTCTAGGTACTGCAAGGAAACCAGGCAAAATCCAATTCCAGACCAGATAGCTTCATTGAATTTACTTGGAGTTAGAAGAAAACCTCCTACCTTTCAATCATCACGTATAACAAGATAATTACTAGAAAACAATAGAAACGTCTGCCAAGTGGGTGTGGCACATAGCTTCCTCGTATCCATAACCCGATTATATAGATGATCCGATGCATAGTAGTTAATCTCAAAACACCAATCTCTAAGTACCTTCCACTACCCTCATAGGGGACCATCTACACGCTAATCTGGACAATCCTAGAAAATTTCATCAAATTCGGATGAAAAATGTAAATGGTATGGCTGTTACAAGGATTTTACGTATGCGCATGCTAAGAGGCTTCTATAAATTTTAAGGCCTTGATTTTCATTGGAGACCATCTACAACCTAATCAGCGTAATCCCTGAAAATTTCATCGAAATCGGGTAGAAAATGTGGAAGTTATGGCCGTTTCAAGGAATTCACGTTTCGCATGCGCAGTCGCTTCTATCAGTCCGGGGATGATGATTTTCATAGGGGACCGTCTACACACCAACCCGCACAATCCCCGAAAATTTCATAGAAATCGGACGGAAAATGTGGAAGTTATGGCCGTTACAAGGAATTCACGTTTGCGCATGCGCAGTCGCTTCTATCAATCCGGGGATGATGATTTTCATAGGGGACCGTCTACACACCAACTCGCACAATCCCTGAAAATTTCATTGAAATCGGACGGAAAATGTAGAAGTTATGGCCGTTTCAAGGAATTCACGTTTGCGCATGCGCAGTCGCTTCTATCAGTCCGGGGATGATGATTTTCATAGGGGACCGTCTACACACCAACCCGCACAATCCCTGAACATTTCATTGAAATCGGACAATAACTTCGTATAGTTATGCGCGTTACAAGGAAATCATGACAGACACACAGACAGACAGACAGACAGACAGACAGACACACAGACACACAGACACACAGACACACAGACACACAGACACACAGACACTGAACCAAAATTGTTCAGAAAGGTCTAAAACGCAAAACGCGAGTGAAAATTTTTATTTTGGAGAACTTTTTTTTTTCGTCCTTGAAAAGTGAAAACAAAGCTTCCGCTACCTTGGTAGACTCGGAAGCAAAAAGTATCTTTATGCTTGAAACAATAATTGAAATGGGGAAGGTATGGGATGTCGACATGAAAGTGCATAAAAATCGGATAATTTATCTCGAATGAAAAAATTATCTTATTTAAATCACGATTTCTCAAAAAAGTCCATTCTGAAAATTTTGAGGCCATTGCAATAGCTTCATTTTCCTTAAAAATTCGCTGAAAGGGCACTTTCTTTCATAATATGAAAGAAATCCGACACTGGTACGTGAATGATCGACACAATTACGATGGTCTATAAACAAACCGAATTTCATACAAATGTGTATGACTGTAAGTAGGTAGAGGTATAAGTTCAATCTAAACTGTTGAAACAAAGATCAATACTACGGTGGGCAACCACGCATGGTTTTTTTTTCTAAACAAGTTGCAAACGTCTGTTCGTATTTCCATTTGATGCAAAAAAAAAGATCTCTTCTGATCCAACGGAGTATGTGAGTTTTTTCCCCTCGTTGAAACGACATGATGGCACTTCGGTCGGCTATTAGCCGATACGGCTTGTTAACTTGGGTCTCCCACTCACAAAAACTTCCCATTCAGCCCAAGAGTTTCCCATTCACTTTGCATTATTATCTAGTTAAACAAGACATCAAGGTAATGTCATGCGTGGGATGAAATCTATGGCCGACAATCCATTTCAATGAATTGAATAGTTCTGACGATAGTACATTAATTCGTCCTTAATTGGAATTCTGCCTCGTGTGGAGCATAAGCAATCATTTTCGCCCCCTAGGTGAAGGATATAGTCGGTCTTATTCTGAATACTCGAAGAGCGGTCAAGGTAAGCTAAGGAGGCCCTATAGGAAATTCAGATTGAACACTGAGATATACTGAAAGT
The DNA here is from genome assembly GCA_009739505.2 of Apolygus lucorum. NCBI lineage: Eukaryota > Metazoa > Arthropoda > Insecta > Hemiptera > Miridae > Apolygus > Apolygus lucorum. The sequence goes on from CM019182.2 coordinate 11,400,016, forward strand.
TGTCTACGCGTGAATGACAGAGGGCGTCATGGAATCAGAAAGTTTGGCATTTGGCCATGAATATTGAAACTCTTAAGGGGGTCTCAGTCGGTCACCGTTCGTTCCTCGTTTCGGCTAAGTATAATCTCTCAAGAACTGGCACTTGAAGTTTAAAAGTTGTACCTAAATTAGAATATCTCAAGGATTTTCGAAATTCATCAGTGCATATACCTGGGAAAACTGGAAGATTCTGATGATTCTAGTTGCAATCTTTTAGTTTTTAAATTTCCTAGGTACATAGATACACTAATGAATTTCGAAAATCCTTGAAATTTCAAATTTAGGTACAATTTTTAATCTTTGCGCGCCGGTTCTTGATAGTATATACTAACCCGGAACGAGGGAGACCCCCTTAACCCTCTTTCAGGATGTTCATATTGATAGTATCCAAGGTAAAAGCAGGTTTCGTCTGCGTTTCTCGTTGCTCTCGATATAAATAACTTTTTGTTTGATGACGAGATCAGGTAAAAACTTCTGCCAATTGGGTGTGGCACATAGCTTCCTCGTATCCATAACCCGATTGTATAGATGATCCGATGCATAGTAATTAATCTCAAAACACCAATCTCTAAGTACCTTTCACTACCCTCATAGGGGACCATCTACACGCTAATCTGGACAATCCTAGAAAATGTCATCAAATTCGGATAAAAAATTAAGTGAGTAGATATATGTGATTGGATCAAAAAAATTCTAGGGCTCGGCTGGGATTCGAACCCGCGACCCTTAGAGCTCAAATCAAGACTCTTTCCTATGAGCTATTAAACTTGTTATGAAAAAGATTTGAGATTCTCACAGGAGACCATCCCTCTATGAATAAATCCCTCTATGAAAAACAATTCTCTATGATTTTCATAGGGGACCATCTAAACACTACTCTGCAACATCCCTGAAAATTTCATCGAAATTGGATGGAAAATGTAGAAGTTATGGCCGTTACAAGTAAATTCACGTTTGCGCATGCGCAGTGGCTACTATCAGTCCGAAGGTGGTGATTTTCATAGGGGACCATCTAAATACTAATCTGTAACATCCCTGAAAATTTCATTGAAATCGGATTGAGATTGTGGAAGTTATGGCTGTTACAAGGAATTCACGTTTGCGCATGCGCAGTCGCTTCTATCAGTCCGGGGATGATGATTTTCATAGGGGACCATTTACAACCTAATCCACATAATCCCTAAAAATTTCATCGAAATCGGGTAGAAAAAGTGGAAGTTATGGCCGTTACAAGGAAATTCACGTTTGCGCATGCGCAGTAGCTAATATCAATACGAAGGTGGTGATTTTCATAGGAGACCATTTAAATACTAATCTGTAACATTCCTGAAAATTTCATTGAAATCGGATGGAAAATGTAGAAGTTATGGCCGTTACAAGGAATTCGCGTTTGCGCATGCGCAGTCGCTTGTATCAGTCCAAGGGTGATGATTTTCATAGGGGACCGTCTACACACCAACCCGCACAATCCCTGAAAATTTCATCGAAATTGGACAATAACTTCGTATAGTTATGCGCGTTACAAGGAATTGATGACAGACGGACAGACACACAGACAGACAGACAGACAGACACGGAATCAAAATTGTTCAGAAAGGTCTAAAACGCAAAACGCGAGTGAAAATTTTGATTTTGGAGAACTTTTTTTTTCGTCCTTGAAAAGTGAAAACAAAGTTTCTGCTACCTTGGTAGACTCGGAAGCAATTCCGAATCTTTGTTGTGATAATATTTAGTAGGATGTTGTATTCCTGTTGTGTGTGGCCGTCAATGATATTTTGCCATGAATTGTCGAGTCAGTAGGTACTGCTCTGTCGAATCAGTTGTGTTCTTGTAGATGACTGTAGAAGTACAGTAAACATCGACCTCCAACTCTCTTCCGAAGTGACATATGTGTGTGTTACACAAATTATCTTGTTTCATTCGTGATCGTTATCGGAGGGAAGTAGTACCTATGTTATGTTGGGCGCAAGTAACCTTGTATATAAGTCTTGTCTTGACCGATTTAAAGGTAAATTTTAGAGGACTGAGGTTATTAACACTGCCAACCAATTTGGTAGAGAAGATGCAAAGACTATCAAGTACAATAACCCTCAAAATTATATAAAAATTAGTTTCTGAAAATTTTCTCAATAACTGCATGCATTAATGGCATTTTTTGATCGTTCCAAGGCACGAATTTTCATAATCGAATGAGAATACCAGCGAATTCATGAATTTTGGAAGATTTAATTTTTTCACCAAATACTTGTAGAGAATTGTAATTTTGGAATAACTAATTATTTATTAATTATTAGGTAATTTATACCTAATAAGGTATTTATATTAGGTAATTTTAACCTGCTGCACAAATACAATGAAGGGAAGAATTTGATAGTGAGGATGCAAAAAATTTCAAGACAATAACCCTCAAAATTCTATATAAATTAGTTTTTGAAAGTTTGCTCAATTGCTGCATGTCTTAATGGCAATATTTGACCGTTCCGCAGCAATTGCATTTTGCTTCCGAGTCTACCAAGGTAGCGGAAGCTTTGTTTTCACTTTTCAAGGACGAAAAAAAAAGTTCTCCAAAATCAAAATTTTCTCTCGCGTTTTGTGTTTTAGACCTTTCTGAACAATTTTGGTTCCGTGTCTGTCTGTCTGTCCGTCTGTCATCAATTCCTTGTAACGCGCATAACTATACGAAGTTATTGTCCGATTTCTATGAAATTTCCAGGGATTGTGCGGATTGGTGTGTAGACGGTCCCCTATGAAAATCATCATCCTCGGACTGATACAAGCGACTGCGCATGCGCAAACGTGAATTCCTTGTAACGGCCATAACTTCTACATTTTCAATCCGATTTCAATGAAATTTTCAGGGATGTTACAGATTAGTATTTAGATGGTCCCCTATGAAAATCACTACCTTCGGATTGATAGTAGCTACTGCGCATGCGCAAACGTGAAATTCCTTGTAACGGCCATAACTTCTACATTTTCCATTCGATTTCAATGAAATTTTCAGGGATGTCACAGAGTAGTGTTTAGATGGTCCCCTATGAAAATCATAGAGAATTGTTTTTCATAGAGGGATTCATTCATAGAGGAACGGTCTCCTGTGAGAGAGATGAGGCTTCAATAGCGCTGAGGATTGAGTCTTGATTTGTGCTGTAAGGATCGCGGGTTCGAATCCCAGTCGAGGCTAAGAATATTTTTGATCCAATCACATACATCTACTCACTTAATTTTTCATCCGAATTTGATGAAATTTTCTAGGATTGTCCGGATTAGCGTGTAGATGGTCCCCTATGAGGGTAGTGAAAGGTAGGTACTTAGAGATTGGTGTTTTGAGATTAACTACTATGCATCGGATCATCTATACAATCGGGTTATGGATACGAGGAAGCTATGTGCCACACCCACTTGGCAGACGTTTTTTATAATCGAATGAAAATACGAGCGAATTTTTGAATTTCGGCAGATTTCATTTTTTCGCCAAATACTTGTAGGGAATTGTAATTTTGGAATAACCAATATTTTAACCTGCTGCACAAATACAATGAAGGGAAGAATTTGGTAGTGAGGAAACAAAAACTTTCAAGTAAAATAACCCTCAAGATTCTATAAAAATTTGCTCAATAACTGCTTGCATTGATGGCATTTTTTTTACCGTTCCAAGGCAATTGAACTTTTATAATCAAATGAGAATACCTAAGAGTGAATTTTTGTAGATTTCATTTTTTTCACCAATTACTTCTAGAGAATTGCAATTTTAGAATAGCCATGAAGGGACGAATTTGGTAGTGAGGATGCAAAAACTTTCAAGACATTAACCCTCCAAATTCTATTAAAATTAGTTTTTGACAATTTGCTCAATAACTGCATGCCTTAATGGCATTATTTGACCGTTTCAAGGCACTCGAATTTTTTTATAATCGAATGAGAATACGAGTGAATTTTGAAATTTTGGATATTTCATTTTTTCAACAAATACTTGTAGAGAATAAATTATAATTTTGGAATAACCAATATTTTAACCTGCTGCACAAATACAACGAAGGGAAGAATTTGGTAGTGAGGATGCAAAAACTTTCAAGTACAATAACCCTCAACATTCTATAAAAATTAGTTTTTGAAAATTTCCTCAATAACTGTGTGCCTTAATGGTATTTTTTAAATGGTTCCAAGGCAATTTGATGGGAAAAATTTAATTTTCAATTATTATTAGGTATGCTAACGATATAATCCATCCCTGACTTCTGTTCCACTAGAATATACGTTCTTGTCAAAAGGTTTAGTCTAACTTGTAAAGATTGATAATGTTTAATGTTCTTCATGTTTTTCCTAAGGTACATGGTTCCATGATCTTATTGCACGGTTATCGACTCTTCTCCTTGTCGGCCACTTAAAGTACACACTTTCAGGGACTCACCTTGAGGGATGCTGCCGTTGACGTGGCGACGAGGAGGAGAACCAAGAACGCACCACTGGACATGTTCGGTCTGAAGTTGGGGCACTAAAGGGTAGTCGGGAGGCATATCAACCCTATATAAAGGGTCCGCCGCCCCAGACCGCCCCCACTGCCGCCTCCGGAGGCGGGAAGGGCAGCCGTTTCCTCTCGGCTCTCACCTGCCGCTATCGTTCTTCCTTTGCTGTCATTTCCGGTTTCACACACGACGGCAAACTGCTGATGTACGGCGACCCTGCAGATAACTCGATATTCAACGGGGAATTCAGATCTACGCGTTCATTCCTCCTTGTGATTCATTTGAAAGGACAGTCCACTCTCGGTTGGGGATCACAAATCATACAGCCTGATCAAACTCGACTCGCCAAATTTGAAGAATCATCAATCATCGATTATGCAAAATATTTCCAACAAAAAATGTTTCTTAGCAAATCCGTTTAAATTCCTTGTTTTTCCAATTTTTTATTAAATTTCAATATTTTTTTCTCGTATTTTTGACTTTGCGGCACTAAAATGGCCATAACTCCCCCAATTTTCCAAAAAATCAAAATCTAATTACACCTTTTGACATGGATATGTCTTAGTTCTGGGGGTCATTCCAAAATTTTCGACACACAAAACAATGCAACGTGTTTTTTCTGATGCTGTTGAACGCAGGAAGCTGAAATTTGAGAGGCAGGGTCAATCGATACATACTTTCATACATCATCGAAGTTGATGATCACTGATCAGCTGAGTGAGCTCCAATGCCATTTCCTCTCCTGTGGAACACAGGAACCTGAAATTTGAGAGGGCGGGTCAATGGAGAATGCTGAAGGCGCCTGAGTGGTTATCGATCAGCTGAGTGAGCTCATAATTTAATTTGCCATCATAAGACATATCCATGTACAGATGTATCTGCATGCAGTGTAGATACTCTTTTTTTATCTTCCTGATGTCAAACCATTTTTAAGGACGTCCCACAGTAAGACTTCGGCGTCCTTTTGCGATTGATCAGGGGTAAAGTCAGACAACACTCAACAGAAATAACTAATCCGTTTTAGACCATTCTAAAGCCAAATCCACGAAAAACCCAGAGGTGTATGTGTGTGTGTGTGTGTGATGAAATCTTGTGTACTTTGCCCAGGCCTTAGTTTTTTCACTACGTCGCCAGAATGTTAAATTTTGCTTTTTAGCGGGAGAAAAGGGGATGTTAAATGCTCAAAAAACGTACGTTTTCGGATTCTACGTACATTGAAACCTAAACCTTCGAATTTAGATGGGGGGGAAAATAATTTCTTTCTTGCACGATTCCAATGGTTTATTATTAAAAATAATAAACCAAAAAGCCTACCAATGAAGTCCATTGCACCCAGATCAGTATATCGGAACGGAAAAAAAGATAATTCTTGTTTACTACATTGGAACTTGGCTCCTTTTGGAAGCCAGCTGATGACGTCCGCGACGCCAGGAATGGCAGTCGGATGAAAATCCAACCTGAAATGGTTGTTTACTTTACTTACTTACTGCCGGTACAACTTGACTCACATTTTTACCCCATTTGAGGGGAGTAGTAACCCTATCAATTTTGAGTAGTATAAATAAAACACATAAATACCTATAAATAAATACCCACCATGAAACGCAGTTTTGACGTAAGCGTGACGGTGACAGTGCGAGTATTCCTGATCGTCTATCGCGGTCAAGTTTGCGAACTCTCAGATTACGGAAGGTGCACCTGGTATCGATCAATCACCTAAAATACAACACAATGTAATCAAACCACAAAAAAAAAAAAACTTGAAACCTTGCGAGAATCTTGCTCCTATTTTTTCACATTGTGTCTTCAAATTAGCATGGAAATGATGCTTACGATGATGATGAACTAAGGATTCTGGAGGTACCTCAGGTAAAGAATAAATCAACATATTGTTCAAAAACCAAAGATCCTCTGGGTGCTATCGTCAGCCCGCCAAGGACCTTCGCCATTAGATTCAGCACGGAAGATTACTTCATAGGATGAACATCATTTTTCTTCCGTACATAAACGATGCCCAACGAATCGGCATTTTGGCTACAATGTGCGACAGCTTGCCGAAGACCAACCGCTAGTTAGCTTTGGCATCTTTTGTGGTTTCCATGGAGCCTGAATGCATTTGAAATACAAAATGTACGACTCTAATTGAGTCGGAGACTAATTATACAAGGCCCACAAGTTTCTGTATTTAAGAACAAATACATGACCAAAAGCATTATAAATCAAAATGTAATATTATGATGTAACGCCATTAATTCAATAGTACCAGTTGATATTATTAACTCCTAATTGTACAATCAAAATTTGATTGTACATTATTGTTATTTAATAACAACCAACCTTTTTGGTATATTATTTTCAATAATGAACCTTTGGAATCGATCAAGAAGAAAAAAATAAGAAAAAATGTGTAACCCCCCCTTCAACGTTTTTTGGCTTTCGTTTCAAGGTACGTAGAATCCAAAAATTTAAAATTTTGCCGTTCGTCCGCACTTCCCATAGAAATTTGGTAAATGGGCTCCATTTGGGGTCTAGGTGTTCTAAGGGTTGAAAAATAAGGGCTGAAATTTTCAAAACGCACTAGCTCAAAAACTTTCAATGTAAAGGTATTGTTTTTTTATCAATTTGAAATAGTATTGAATTTTTAGAGACCACCCAGAGCTTTATAGGACAAACCGTTCGCTCCCTACGAGGCCTAATTTTAGTTGAAATTTTAGCTAACCAAAATGTTCTCTTCGAGAAGAGAGTCTAGCCCCCAACAATCCTTGTCGGGTTTCAGCGCTACCTCCCGCCACTTCAACGAACTACTATTCCTAATAATTAGGGTTTCTGAAACGAGACAACAATCTTTAGAATTGGTAGTTATGGTAATTATTACCATAACTACCAATTCTAAAGATTGTTGTCTCGTACTGGTTTCCGTTTCTCAAATTCGTTTTCGTTTCTCTTATTGATTTCTCTCTAAACAGTTATGGATGTGAAAATGATGCCAAGTGTCGTTTTATGTTGCGGAACGTGACTAAAGTCATTCAATTTCAAAGCTGATCTCCAAAATCGTCACTGGTTCATGTTATAGAAATATGAGAAACGAAAACGATTACGAGACAACAATATTTAGAATGGTAGTTATGATAATCACGAATGATAGTTCGTTGAAGTGGCGGGAGGTAGCGCTGAAACCCGACAAGGATTGTTGGGGGCTAGACTCTCATTTCTTCGAGTTGTATTCAGTTTTTAGGACGTCCCACAGTAAGACTTGGGCGTCCTTATAAGATCGATCTGGGGTGAAGTTGGACAACACTCAACAGAAAAAAAAAATAACCACACAGTAATCCGTTTTAGACCATTCTGAATCCAAATCCGCGAAAAAAACCATAGGTGTATGTCTGTGTGTGTGTGTGTGTGTATGTGTGTATGTGTGTATGTGTGTGTGTGTGTGACAAAATCTTGTGTCGTCTGCACAGGCCTTAGTTCTCAACCGATTTTCCTGGTTCTTTTTTTGTTCGACGCGGAAAACTATCTAGTTGTGCACTACGTCGCCGGAATTTCGAATTTTGCCTTTTAAGGGGGGGAATAGGGGGGTTAATGCTCAAAAACCGTGCATTTTTGGGCATAATCTTGTGTCGTCTGCCCAGGCCTTAGTTCTCAACCGATTTTTGTGGTTCTTTTTTTGTTCGACGCGGAAAACTATCTAGTTGTGCACTACGGCGCCGGAATTTCGAATTTTGCCTTTTAAGGGGGAGAAAGGGGGGGTTAATGCTCGAAAAACGTGCATTTTTGGGCATAATCTTGTGTCGTCTGCCCAGGCCTTAGTTCTCAACCGATTTTTGTGGTTCTTTTTTTGTTCGACGCGGAAAACTATCTAGTTGTGCACTACGGCGCCGGAATTTCGAATTTTGCCTTTTAAGGGGGGGAAAGGGGGGGTTAATGCTTAAATAAAAAACGTGCGTTTGCGGGCATAATCCTTTAAAATTTGCCCAGGCCTCAATTTCCAACCGATTAGTGAGTTTCTTTTTTTGTTTGACTCAAATAACTTCCGAGTTGTACATAATTTCACCCGAGTACCAAAATTCGCAAGGGGGGGGGGGTGTAGTGGGGGGATAATATTCACAAAATATCCGATTTTTCAAAATTTCGGTTCCTTTACTGCTTACTAATTGTACCCAAGCTTTGAAATTGAGGAAAAATTCTCATTATACCTCCGGGTTTTCATGAATTATTCTCTGTAGCACCAAGGAAATAATAGTGGTGCCACCATGGTGCCAGGACACCATAAACCGCATATTTCGTGCTTTTTTTTTGTGTTTCACCTTGAATACGGATGTGAACCTCGACGGACCGCCTACTAAAACTAATAGATGAAAGTGCAATGTTACGACGTATTCCCCCTTTGGTGCCAGACTGGCACCATTGGTGGTGGTTGGGGGGGGGGGGGGGGGTGTGAACTCGAATTCGCATGTTGGGTATCGTAGATCATGGATTTTAAAATGCTCTTCAGATTCGAGGCTCCCATGCCGCTAGAAATGTTTTGGTAGATAATGGTGAGGGGGGGGGGGTCACTATTTCTTGCCTAAAGTAATAAACCAAATTACATCGAGTGAAACAGTTTTATCGCTTACCAACTGGTTAACTGATCTAATGCTTATCCAATGGGACGTCCCCTGGAATGCATGCATTACTAAACAATATGTTTCTTCCTTAGTAACCAGTAATCAAATTT
>CM019182.2:12833344-12899616 GCA_009739505.2 Apolygus lucorum
TTTCGAGAAAAATCGATGGGGAAATACAATACACAGACTGTATTTCCACACAAAAAACGGATATTATTTAGACAAATAATGATATGAATGAATGTTTATCAAACAAGTTTGAGGATTTGAAAAATCGTGAATCACATACCAACCCTCGGCTGTTCTGCTGGTTCATGCATTTTTTAGACCTAAGAGGTTTATCCTGAGTTTATTAAATATAACCCACTGAGTGCAAGTTCTTACATAAATTACCCCAAATGGATTTCAGATAAAAAAGCTTGTATAAACGTTCAGAATACTTCAGATAATTTATGTTTTGTTTATTCAGTTTGTTGTGCTGTTAATGACCAGAGAAATAAAAACCCTCAGATGTGAGCCATTATAAGCATCAAATAAATGATGAAATATTTAGGGGGTTTCAGTATCCTTTGACCTTTGATAATATTTCAAAGTTTGAGAAGAAGAGCCAGAATAATTACCCGGGCTACCCTACAATGGCAATTAATGTGTATGAAGTCTCAGGAAATGAAATCAAACCGATATTGATATCAAAAACAGAGAGGTGCTGAAAAAGATTGAGACTTGCTGTACTTGGCTAATGAGAACAAGGGGCATTATGTTTACATTAAAAATCTGTCTCGTTTGGTTCGTTCTCAAATAAGCAAGCATAAGGAAAAAATATTCTTGTGTCGAAGATGTTTGGACATCTTTCCGACATCAAGGTCAACTCTCTGATCACTCAGAATACTGTGGTGAACATCAACCCGTGAAACCGGTTATGCCTACAGAGGGGAGCACCTTAGAATTTCAAAACTTTATCAACAAATTCGAAAACCCATACGTTATTATCTTGATTTTGAATGTTTGTTGTATGATCAGAAAAAATAATACTAAAATTGATCAAAAAGAATCATATACACTGAAGACTAAAAAGCATATTCCTTACGGATTCACAACATATTTAGTATCCAGGGTGGATGGTTAAAATTCACAAACCTTCTTGTTACAGAGCAAAAAACCAAACAGAACTCGAAAACTTACCCCTCAAGCTCATTCAAAAACTTCATAAAATACTGAAATCTATTGCAAACAGATATGAAAAATTCAAAACCATTGATGTTAACTGATGAAGAGGAAAGGAGTTTTCAGTTATCAAATGTATGTCATATTTGTGATAAACCAATAGAACTCGGAACGCAAAAAGACAGAGATCATTGCCATCTACAGGGAAGATATATCGGAGCATCACCCCAGAATGCAACCGGCGTAGGCGTAGGCAGTAGTCACAACATATACCGGTTTTCTGCCACAATTTATCTGGTTACGACTCACATCTGTTCATAAAAAAGAAATTATTCAATATGGTGACGAAACGAATAAAACTACTGTACTAGCTAATACAGAAGAGAAATATATAACTTCTCAAAAAACATGGTAAGTTGAGGAAGGATACTTGAAATTGTGTTTCATTGATACTTTCAGATTCATGCCAAGCTCTCTCGAGAAACTAGCGCAGAATTTGAAACCGGAAGAATTCACACATCTTAATGAATTTATAGGGATAATTCTATTTGTGGGAAATATTTTCATAGGGAGAGAAAAATGATGAAAATGAAATGTTTAGTATACTACGGGGAAAAGGTATATTCCCTTACGAGTTCTTGAACAGCCTTGAAAAACTTAATCACGATAAGACCCTTGCTCCTGAAAATTTCTACGATTCATTAAATGAATCAAATATAAGCTCCGAAGATTTTAATCACTACCTCCACGTATGGAATAAACTTAAAGTCAAAACTTTAGGAACTTATTCGGATTTATATAATACTCAAGACGTTTTGTTGCTAGCAGACGTATTCGAGAACTTTCGGTACGTTTGTTTGAATAATTATCAACTGGATCCTGCACACTACACCACAGCTCCGTCACTGGCTTGGGATGCTATGTTGAAATCAACGAAAATAAAACTCGATCTGATTACAGACTACGATATGTATTTAATGATTGAAAAAGGTATTAGAGGAGGTATTTCTCAATGCACCACAAGGTACGTGAAAGCCAATACCGATACCTCAAAGATTACGATGATACAAAACCGGATAATTATCTAAGTTACATAGATGCAAACAACTTGTACGGTTGGGCTCTATCTCGTTCACTCCCATACAGAAAATTCGAGTGGATCCCGTCAACGCTTCATGATATTGAATCTTGGAAACATATAATTGCAGGATACCAAGAAAGCCAACAACAAGGTTATATATTCGAAGTTTGATTTACATTATCCTCAAAGGCTTCATGATGCTCACAGAGATCTCCCATTGGCTCCAGAACACTTCAACCAGAAGGTTGTGTACGACTCTCTATGATAAAAAGCGATACGTTGTACATATTGATAATTTGAAATTGTATTTGAATCAGGGTTTAGAGATTACAACCATTCACCGCGTTATAAAATTCGAACAAAAACCGTTATGAAATCCTACATAGATTTTAACACTTCTAAACGGGCTAACTGCTCGAACGATTTCGAAAAAGATTTTTATAAACTTATGAATAATTCTGTCTTTGGTCGTACGATGATGAATTTACGTAAACGTCAAGATATTAGGCTATGCAACGAAAAAGGAGCATCCAAATTAGCGAAAAAACAAACGTTTTCTAGATTTACAACATTCGATGAAGATTTCGTAGCGTGTCACATGACTCGAAATAAAATAAAATTTAATCAACCCTTATATTTAGGATTTTCGGTTCTCGATTTATCAAAACATCTGATGTATGATTTCTTCTACAATAAACTAAAACGCTACGATCCTAATTTAAACCTTTGTTATATGGACACAGATTCGTATTTCGTAGAAACAACGATAGATCCCTATCAAATAATTAAGGAGAACTTGGATGAATTTGACACGAGTGATTATGGTAAAACACATCCCTGTTATAGTTCAAGCAACAAAAAGGTGATTGGGAAATTTAAAGATGAGCTGAACGGTGCTCCTCTCTCCGAATTTTGTGGTTTGCGATCCAAATTGTACAGTTATTCTTATGTTAAAAAAGATGATGAGCATTCTAATCATGTAAAATGTAAAGGGATAAAAAAGAATATTGTGAAACAAACTATAAATATGGATGATCTAAAATCGTGTCTCTTTGATGGAAAAGAACAGCATCGTAAACAAAATTTGATCAGAAGTTATAAACATACGCTATATTCAATCTCTCAGAATAAATTAGCTCTCAATTCGAATGACACCAAACGATTTACCGAGGAAAATAAAATTAGTACTTTACCTTGGGGTCATTACAAAGTCCTAAAATGAATTATATTATAAATCTATTAGGTATATTATTTATATAGGTATGTATATGTATAGAAATTATAAAATGTATAGTATATACCTACCCTCTTAGTTCCTCATCTAGCATTCTGCTAGGAATACACCTAATAAGAGGAGAACAGCTTGTGATATCTGAGAAACAATCCCATCAAGGAAAAATGTCTTTACCTCTGTACAGAATCAACATGCTCGGGAAGGTAGATATAGGAGACTTTAGAGAACAGAAAAAATTTTCTGAACTAGAAGTTGACAAATTCTACAGCGTTACCAAGTTGAAAAAGATCAATACAAAATTTGGTGAGCGGCTTATGGTATTCAGTGAAGGATTCCGATGTTATTTACCATCTAGACTATCCAAGGTTGATAACGAAACCCTTCACGAACTGAACCAACTCGTTCACCTAGGTTTCAGAAGAAATAATTACGGGGAAGTAATATTTGAAGAAGCCTTAGACTGTGTGGGGGTCCGCATTATATAATTATTCAGAAGCTCAGAATAATATGAAGGAGAAAAACTTCATGATGTCTTGTGATTCTGCCAAGCGTGTTACTCGTTCTTCTCAGAACGCAAACTCGCGTCTGTGTTGGTAGATTTTTTGTTGTAAATACCTGCTTATAAGAAGACAGAACATAAAACAAGAATGACACTCTTCAAGATTTCTGGTACAGGCTCAAAGCTGAGCTTACGGTTAGAGCATCCTATTCATTTAGATGAGCATAAAGATTATTCCCTAGGTCTTTTGGGATTTTATGGTAGAAATTGTGCTGCAAATATTTCTGAACCTATACAAGTGGTGTTTACAGGAAGTGATGATGATCAGCAAACATTGTATATAGGTAGTGGGAATTACTCGATAGAAAAAATTGAAAATATGCTCATAGGTTTTATTAAATCGAATTATACGAATCTTGCAGTGCTTGTTAGTAATAAAGATATGTATTATCTTCGTGTAAACGAAACAACTGCTAGAGTTGAAATGAAGATGCCTGTTGATGTTGACTTGTTCCCTCCATCGTCTGAATATCGTAAAAAAATTAGGTTATTTGCTAGGGTTCTCACAAACAAAACGAATGTTTCGTTTTATTTTAAATCAAATACTCACTATGAAGCAAAATCATACCCGAGGTTAGAACCTTTCAAAGTTATTGAAATTCATTGCAACTTGATCAAACCTGCTGTAACTAACCATCAGACTGATCCACATTCCCATCAGGAAGCAGATATCCTACATATGTTCTATCCTAAAACTGAGCAGGTTAAATTTGGTTCCCTTATTGCAGAACAACCTGCTCAAATTAACTACCTCCATATCAATAAGAGCGTGAAGTCAATTCAGAGAATAGAATTGGTACTTAAGAACGAATCTGACACCGAAATCGATTTTTTGGGAACTGATTTGAATGTATACCTGAAATTAATCGAAAATGAGCGAATGTAATGTTACGCCACAAATTTTTTGTTTCAAATGTAGGAAAAAAACTGATAATGTAAATACTTCAACAGTTCAAGCAGCAAATGGCTCCTGGAAGAATATAGCAAAATGTAAAGTATGTAATACTCAGAAGAGTAAATTTTTGAAGCGAGGATGGAAAATTGAACAGAATTGTATGAGCACGAATGATAGACAAATTGAAGCAGTTGAGGTGCATAGACCAGTCATAAAAAAATTTCAAAAGCGTAAAATAGTGACCTTAGGGATCGATGATTTATGGGCAGCAGATTTGATCGTGATGACTAGTTATAGTCATGATAACGATGGGTATAAGTATTTGCTTAATGTTATAGATACATTTTCAAAGTATGTATGGAGTGAACCTCTGAAAAGGAAGGATGGCCCGACGGTTGCTGCTGCATTTCAAAATATCATAGTCAGAGCAAAGAGCATTGGGCATTCATCTCCCAATCTCCTTCACACCGATAAAGGACTGGAATTCAAAAACAGACATTTCAAAGCAATTTTAGATAAAAACTCGATTAAACTATACCACACGGAGAATTTGGAGAAATCTAGCATTATAGAACGTTTCAATAGAACGCTGAATGGTAAGATGAAAATTCGTTTTTACATTAATCAAAATTTCAGATGGATCGGTATATTGCAAGATTTAATTGCTGAGTATAATCATAGCTATCACAGAACTATTCGGATGAAGCCTGCAGATGTTTGTAAGGATAATGAAAATACCATATTAGAGTTGGTGGGCTCTAAAAATTCCACAAAGATTCGGTCAGACATTGAAGTGGGTGATCGTGTAAGAATAACCAAAGATAAGAAAACGTTTAGCAGTAAGTACGGAAGTAGTTGGACGAAAGAAATTTTTGTTGTGGATAAAATCGTTTACACAGAACCTATAACTTTCAAATTAAAAGCACTGGACGGTGAAGAGATTGTAGGATCATTTTACCGAAAAGAGCTTCTAAAAACAGCGTTATAACTATTTAAGATAAGATGGAACACCTCGCTATAATGAGCAATTCACCAAAGAGAAAAAACAAATATATTGTTACTCCCTACGACTCTGTGTTGCAGGAGAACAGACAAAAATTTCCAGATGTCATGAGAGCGATAATTGTTGGTTCGAGCAATTGCGGTAAAACAACATTACTTATGAATTTCATATACAAAAATTGGATTGATTTTCTTATTTGTATATATTTAGTAAGTCCCTCAACCAACCTCTCTATCAGAAACTATTGGATCGTTATCATGCTGCTGAAACTAAACTCGGACAGGAAATTTGTTTCTCTTCTGATAATTGTGAAGATATGATTTCTGTTGATGACTGTAAGCCTGATTCGTTAGTCGTTTTTGATGACTGTCTTCTAGAGAAACAAAAGGAAATAAAGAATTATTTCACAAGAGGACGTCACAAGCGTATATCCTGCATTTATTTAGCACAATGCTACAACTTGGTTGATAGACAGGTAATCCGTAATAATGTCAATCTTGTTTTTGTATTTTCACAGAATAAACATTATTTGAAAAACATATATGATGACTTCGTTGCTGGTGATATGTCAATTCAGGAATTTTCTGATCTTTGTAAGCACTGCTGGGAAAAGAAACATGGGTTTATAACTATTGATTTAACCAAGAAAAGAGATTGTGGAAAGTATCAGTGCCAGTTGAACGAAATCCTATCTCCACTCAAGAAGAGAACTATTGTGTAAAATAATAACTCATCGATTCTTGACTGATGTCTGAACGAACGATCCTTGAACGACATTTATCGATGTCTGAACGATCCTTGAACGACGTTTATCGTTTGTTTGTCGTTTTTTTTTATCGATGTCTGAACGATCCCTGAACGACGTTTATCGTTCGTTTAACGATCCTTGAACGACGTTTAACGTTTGTTTGTCGTTTTTTAACGTTTTTTTTATCGATGTCTGAACGATCCCTGAACGACGTTTATCGTTTGTTTGTCGTTTTTTAACGTTTTTTTAACGTTTGTTTATAGTTTTTTAACGTTTTTTATCGATGTCTGAACGATCCTTGAACGACGTTTATCGTTTGTTTGTCGTTTTTTTTATCGATGTCTGAACGATCCCTGAACGACGTTTATCGTTCGTTTAACGATCCTTGAACGACGTTTAACGTTTGTTTGTCGTTTTTTAACGTTTTTTTATCGATGTCTGAACGATCCCTGAACGACGTTTATCGTTTGTTTGTCGTTTTTAACGTTTTTTTAACGTTTGTTTATAGTTTTTTAACGTTTTTTATCGATGTCTGAACGATCCTTGAACGACGTTTATCGTTTGTTTGTCGTTTTTTTTATCGATGTCTGAACGATCCCTGAACGACGTTCGTTCAACGGTTTTTTTATCGTTCGTTCAACGTTCGTTTAACTTTTTTTTTTTTTAATCGATCGTTGTTTGAGCGTTACCTGACCGATTAGCGTTCAGCTAGTGATTCACGAACGAGTATAGATTCCCTCAATAGTAAATAAGAACGTTAAGATGGATATGCAAAAATTAAATGCTGAAGCCAAAAAAGCTCGTGAGCTGTCCCGTATTGAAAAAGAGCTAGTAGCAAAATTCAGACGGGCACAGACGAAAATACAAGATCGTAATAGGTTTAGACGCGAGGAATATAAACCTATAACATCTGCTATTCAAAATCTAATTGAAAAAGGAGAAGCTAATGATTATAAACCTATTACAGAAGCAATTGAAAATCTACAAAAAAAGGTTGAAAATCAGTTAGTACCTTTTCAAAAAACGATAACTTATCTCCCTCAAAGTGAAGAAAGCTATGAGGAACAAAGTTCTGAAGAGGGAACGGATCCTTATAGTTCTTCTGATGGAAGTATGGAGACTTTGAAATTTTCCCCAAATGCTCTTCAGAGTACACCCACGAAATCAAATGAACCAGATCCTGAAGCTGAAGACAGTAACCTATACGGTACACCTTCAAAGAATTCACCCAAAGATATACAGTTAGGAAAAATCGCCTACAAGTTTCTACCAAGAGCGAACGATAAAACATTTGGACTTTACTATGAGGCACCAAAACAAACGTTCATGATTGGTAATACAGCTGTTGATTTTGATAAAAATGATATTATATTAGGGTTTGAACGGTACGAAGGAACTCCTGGACTTTGGAGGTTGATAACCTATGATAAAGCACCAAACGAAAATTTATACACGTCTCGGGATTTAGAAAATTATGAAAAAATTCTCACTGATACGGATTCTATGTTCCAGGGAAATAACCATGAATCCAAAAAACCGAAATCTAGTAGAGGAGATAAATGGTCAAAACTAGTTAAGAATATATGGAAAAAATATAATGATGACAGAAGGACTGAACAAGTAGGATCTGGAATCGTAGAATATAATAATAAAGATATTGAGTATAAGTATATTGATAATTTGAATGAGCTAGTGGCAAGAATTCATTACATATACAGTCAGGAGCAGGCAGGAAACAATAACTTTCATAACGAAAAAGTAGCTATCCTACAGTTTTTCAACGATAGGCTTGAAGAGATTATAGACACTCCGAAGGGTACAGAATATTTGATTCGGTTCGTTTCCAACATGCCATCAAAGCTTTTAAAAGGTGACAAGGTAGGGTCTGGTTTATTCAATTCAATACTGAAAAAAGTTCCTTTTGAAATGCATGCACGAGGTTATAATTTCCTAGGACCCGGAACGAATTTGGAGAAACGTTTAGAAAGAGGAGATGTGGGAGTGAACAAACTTGATGAAGCTGCAAAGGAACATGATATTTTTTATAGAGATCACCCTAAAACCTCAGACAGACATACCGCAGACAAAGTTTTGGAAGATAAGGCCTGGAGTAGATTGAAATCCAAAGACGCTGACCTGAACGAGAGATTTTGGGCGTTAGCAACAGGTGCAGCGATGAACGTGAAACAAACGTTTGGGATGGGAATTGAACCTCAACTAAAGTTTTAATAATAAGGTTTTCACAACTTCACCGCGCAAGATTTTATTCGTAATACTAAGAGGATTAACAAACACCTTGAATATCTCGTCGGCTTTGCCATTAACGACCGGTCAGCGGACCAAAATCCGAGCTGCATACAAGCAGGGGAATGGAGCAACCATACAATTAAGTAAAGATCAATTGTTACAAAACAATGGTAAAGACAAAATTTTTATAACACACAAACAGCATAATGAAATAGCTAAATCTCGGGTGAAAAAGAAAGGATATCGATTGAAATTGTCATATGACCAGTTGAAAGAAAATTATAGAGGTGGGTTTCTTCCCCTCATATTTGCTGGGATAGGCGCACTGAGTGCATTGGTGGGAGGTGGTGCTGCTGTTGCTAATTCAGTAATTGATTATAAAGATCGGCAGAAACGGTTGGAGGAAACGATAAGACATAATAAAGCGTTGGAAAACCAGAAAACGGGTGGTCGGGTGAAAAAAAAAAAAAAGTTTTGAAGCGTTGAGCAATTTTGATATTACTTATTATGCTTTGGATAAACTTGGAATAAAAAATTTTAGAGGGGTATTTATGAGAGATGCTTTACCTAAAACTCCAAACATAATTGAATGTGGAATTCTGAATCTTGGTGATTCGAAAACAGACGGTTCACACTGGACTGCTTACTACAAAAACAAGATGGACAAATATTATTTTGATTCGTACGGAAACGCCAACCCTCCGAGGGAATTAATTTCTTACTTGGGTGGAAAGCGTTTGTTCTACAATAGAGACAGGATTCAAGATTACAGCGACCCTCCAATATGCGGGTACTTGTGTCTAATAGTTTTGTACTTGCTAGTGAATAAACATATGTCTCTTAACTCGATATTAGAAAAACTGAAACAAGATAAATACTTCTGGGAAAGTTTGCTTTAATTTTTTTTCAGACTATTATATAAGAAGGAGAAAGATGGCGAACGTATTTTCGAAATACATGAAGGACATCGTCCGCTCAGAGTACAAACATTACTATCCTAATAGCACTCAAAACTTTAACTCTCCCAACAAAAGAACAGAGTTCAATATCGATTATGGAGATGGATTTTCTATGTCAAAGTTTCAATATTTCATTTCTGGGACGTTGAAGAAGCGAGATGGAACTGTTTACGCTGCAAAATCAAATGTGAAATTGGTTGATAACTTTGTTCCGTATTTGTTCTCTAGAATCGAGGTGAAAAAACACAATTATTTAATTGACGAAGTTGAATACCCTGGTGTTACTAGTACCGTGAAGAGCACTGTCTCGTACAGTGGCTCAGAAAGTAGGGCGCTTGCAAACAATGGCTTTGTATCACAGTGCAACGCAGATAGAAATACATTCTACGTATGCGGGAATCTTTCACATTTAGGGTTGGGATTTTTCGAGGATGTTAAAATACCGCTTTATAAAGGAGGATTCGTAATTACCTTTATCAGAGATGGTGACGCTAACACCATTTACAGATGGAAAACAAAAAAAGCTGATGGGAGTTACGACGATGCCACCCTACCAGAAGAAGGACAGGTGCTTATCACAGAGTTTATGATTCGGGTCCCTATGATTGAATTCAAACCTATGGCTAAAATAGAGTTGGTGAAAGAATTGTCCGACCTGCAAAATATACAGTTCCATTTCAGGAGCTGGCAGTGCATACAAAAACCTGAAATCAACGGAAATACGTTTACATTTGATGTAACCAATATCTTTAGAAACATCCGAAATCCTACGTTTGTGATGGTAGCTTTCCAATCTGAAACTGGCTCACAGTTGCAGGATGCTTCGCTGTTTGATTCAGCCAATGTTAAAAATATTAAGGTGAAGATCAATGAGAACGTTTACCCTGAAGAAATGGAAAACTTGGATATCGCGGCAGGTAACTACGCTCTTGTCTACGAAATGTATAAGGATTTTAAAAATGTCTATCAAAATAATAATGATGTGCTTTACAACCCGCATAATTTTGTAACCGGAAAATGCGTTTACGTGATTGACACAAGTAAACAAACGGAAAATATTTCGAATTCGAAATCTAATATTATAATTACCGCGGATTTTGCACCCTCAGCAGGAACAAATCTATATGTAGTTCTCGTATCTCACACTACCTTAGATTATGATCTCTTCAATAACATAATCAAGGAAAATAATATGTAAGTCTGTTGTTACCAAAAATAGTTTTTCCGATCGCGAGTTGGGCTAGAACACCCCCTGGCAAGGGGCACCTTTTTTTTTTTTTTGTTAGTTTCAGAACAGACATTGATTCTCGTGAAATAATCATGTTAGCCAGTTGTTACCAAAATTGTTTTTCCGATCGCGAGTTGGGCTAGAACACCCCCTGGCAAGGGGCACCTTTTTTGAGGATCGGGCCAGAAGCCCCA
Organism: Apolygus lucorum; assembly: GCA_009739505.2. Lineage (NCBI taxonomy): Eukaryota > Metazoa > Arthropoda > Insecta > Hemiptera > Miridae > Apolygus > Apolygus lucorum. The sequence continues at coordinate 12,844,507 of CM019182.2, forward strand.
ATTTGTATACTACTTTTATTTACCGAATGATTGTGAATTGAATTATGAATGAAGAGTAATGCATAATGGTATGTTTTCTAAGTAAAAGGACGAAACTCCCGTTGGCGGTTCCTAGAACTATAACGGTATAAAACTCGATTCCAATGGCTTATTATTGAAAATAATAAACCAAAATGAAACATCGTCAGTAACATGAGTTTAGGCTCCAGGCCTATGCACGACAGCTGTATCGTACGACAGTATCGTACGAAAAACACGACAGCTCCATTCTCCAGTGTACCTACAATTTTCTCGTTCTTTGTTTTCCCGTAGCTTTTATAGTCAAACATGAAGGACACCAAGGTTAAAGTGTCGCCCCAACAAGAAGTGTCTCCTGCTTCGAATTGACTCCACAATGGCATAGCATGCTTCTTTCTTGATGGAAGAGTGCCTTCATTCTGAGTCAGTCAGAGTCCTCGATAAGAAGGTTACAGGCCGGTTAGATTGCATCAGTGGCTGAAATTGTCACTTGAGAAGCATCAGTCTCAACACAAAACGGAATGTCGTTGTCTGTGAAATAGTGAGGCGGCTTTAATAGCTTTCTTGATGTTTTCAAATGCTTCTACAGCTTCGTTTGAAAGAGCGAAAGAGCTATCGACTAGAGGCCAGATCCTTTCTGAAAATTTAGAAATGAATTTCGAATAAAGAGAGAACATCCTAAGAGCTCTCATGAGGGCTCCTTGGTCGGTCGATGGAGGGAATTCGCGTAAGGGCTTCAGGCGATTTGGTTCTGGTCGGATTGTATGATCAATGATTGAATGCCCGAGGAAGTTCATAGAGCGAAGAGAGAATGAATTTTTCTCGTTGTTTATTGTCAAGGTTCCAGTCGTGCTACTCTTGAGTTTTCCCACAGACCGCCAAATCATCTAAGTAGGCAAAGGAGTTCAATTGGTTATTTGTACCTACTCTGGAGTTTGAAATACGCTTCCTCTGAAATTTCATCTTCGTGAACCCAACAGAACGAATTTAGCTCACCCTGCTGACCAAAAGCTCAGTTTGTTGATGCTGTAGTCTCAGTGGATCTCACAGTGAATTTTCAGCTTCGTGGAGCCCGCAGAGCAATAAGTTGACAAACTGCAACACGATTGAGACGTGTTTTGCAATAATGTTGACAAGTTTCTACATCTTCACGCGAATCGTGGTTTCTACTGATGCCATCGTTATGAAATCGAAGAGGATCCTTCTAGGGTCCAGCACAAAACTACCTTCAAAATTTTCGCAAAATCAGGTTAATTGTCTTAATGGTCTTGTTTGCAATAGCGCGCGCACTTCTGTCCGTTTTGTTAATAAAATGCATTAAGAATCTTCTGAGGGCTTCTTCAAACTATACCTGAAAATATCTTCAAATTGGTCCACGATTTCGGGTAGTTGTGCCTGAGACAAGAGTTGACCACAGAAAGAGAGAAAGACTCGGAACCAAAGTAGCCCAGAAAGCTCTGAAAAAGTGTGAGCCGGAATTTCAATTTTAGACCCACCATTTTTTTACCTGCTGTCGGAATACAAAACTTTACTAGGAAACAAAATACCTAATAAATATACTTAAACTATACAAGATTGACAAAGTGGTGTAGGTACGATTGCTAAAATCAATTTTTTGTTCAATCAAAGTTCACCTCAAGTTAACATAGTGAATTTGCAGCTATACTTTCTAAACTTGGTTTCTACACCAGAGCTGGGAAAAAAACCTGAGGTCGATTCTACTACTTAATTTACTAACATTCGACTAACATTTGGTCGATTCTTCTTAACTAATTTACAACATTTTTTATTTCTTGTCATCTCGTTTTTCTGCGTTCAAACACAAATTTCCCGAATTCGACTGTAAACGTTTATTGATTATACCGTTGGAAATCTGACGATTCGAATAAGTTCTTCCCGAAGAGCTTTCGGGTCTATAGAACATTGAACTCTCTGTCGAACGGTTTCCTACCTATTTGAGTTTATGTTGTGAAATAAGGGAGTTTCAGCTAATTATTTTAGTGATATTATGAGGTCGAAAACACGAAAAAAACTTCAAATAAAAAACATCGAAAATAGTTGTATTTTGAGTTCGTTAAAAAATGTTGTAAATTAGTTTTCAAGTCGACCCCTGGGTTTTTGCCCAGCTCTGGTGTAGACACCCTGTTTAGTAAAGACCAACATAATTCCTCCATTTTACTGAATTCGGAAGCATCTTCAAGTGGATTACTTGTAATTATGAGAACTCTGATTCATATTCGCACATTTCTTCCTTTGACGTTTGGAAGGATGTTCCGAACGTTTTGTTTTCATATTTTGTGATTCCATTGATTTGTGACTTTGAATTGACGAATATTTGGAGGTTTCCGTTGTCAGATCAATATTTGGGAGGTAGTGAGCATAATGCATATAATTGCATATTTTCTGAGCAACAGTACATCAAATTTCTTCTACCATGTTGTTTATCAAGATTTTCAGCGCGTGGTTTTAAAATGGCTTACTTATGTTCGTACTTGAATGTACATTTGGAGGTCGCTTATAAACAAATTAATATATTCATGATTGGTTGATTTCCTGAAAAAAATAACTGCAACTTGTTAATTTCAATTTTCTCACTCTTGTTATATTTATGAAAAATGCTCTAATTATTCATTGGGTTCCGACTCCACAAGGACCTTTCATAGAGGCCCAAAGGACCTTAAAGTACCTTTCAAGGACCTTAAATTAGAGCCAGGTTTTACGATATCCAAAAAAGACATGATTCGAGCTGAACGTTCAATACTTACGACAAAAACACATAACTTTTTTGAATTTTCAACCATGAACTTTTATCTAAACTAATGATTGAGTAAAAAATTTGGAATAAATTGTGGAAAATATCGTGGAAATTACATCGTTCAATTGAGTGACTCCATAACAACGCTCATCTTGTTATTAATTCTTGTATTTTATTCATTTTTTGGGACTTTTCGGTGCATGTAAATCCGTATTCTAGGTAGTATGTTTTGCTGAGTTATTAACTTGAACTTACGAGGGTCCTCAGGCGATCCCATTTTTGTTGTCGTTACATTCAATGCAGACAATGATGAGTTATTGTTATATTTTTATATCATGAGAGATAGGTATCAATGAGATGCAACAATTCTCTGTTTTAATGGAGGTATTCCTGACACGTCTCAATTTATTATGTCCTTGATAATGCACAGTCATATTTGATACACACTCTCACACTCATAACTTGTGCAACGAGCGTAGGAAAGAAATGACCCTGAGAATTAGTTCGATATTTATGCAAACAGACAGGAAGAAGAGAAGACGGGCGCCGAGGAAATTATGTTGGTTCCATCAGAACCGCGGTGAGGATGACAGAAATGGGTAATAAGAAGTGGTACGATAAGGGTTTAATGGAGAAATAAATTTCATCCCACGATTCATTAGAAACACTTATTTTAAATTCGGTGATAAATTGAGGAGTTAAACTTATTGGAAAAGGCACCCGAAAAAAAATGTTTACAGGGTGATTCTGATGTGTGACGACAGCTAATGGGAATAATGGGCAGTAATGAAGTACAAACAAAAGACGTGGGGGGGGGGGGGTGTTATCAGGGCGATAGACGTCTCTGTCCTGGAGGTGGCGAGGGAGGGAGATGAGACTGGAGGTGAGCTGTGTGAAGGGGAGGTTGCCGAAGGAGGGGAAGGTTTCCAGGGGAGGGGATGACATATAACCTCCGTTTCCAGGGCGGCCATAACAGTAAGGTTGCTATGACGACGACCAATCCCGTGGCGTCTTTCCCCGGCGTTGGCTCCCACCCTCTTCGCCTCGTATGTCATCCTCCCTTCTTCGTCTTCTTCTTTCGTTCTCCTCCTTCGCCTCTCTCCCCTCCTTTCCGACAGACAAGACACCGTAAGAGGGTGCAAGTTGGCAAAAAGGATCCTCTGAAACAAAAATAGTAACTTTTGACGTTAAATTGAAATCGTCGTTCCTGAAAACTGTTTTGGTTTATTATTTTCAATAATGAACCTTTGGAATCGACCAAGAAAAAAAAATTTTTAACACCCCCTCAAAATTTGATGGTTTACGTTTCAAGGTACGTAGAATCCAAAAATCGAATAAAAATTTGGCCGTCCGTCCGCCGTACGCCGTCCGCCGTACGCGGCACTTTTGCCACTTAGCATTGACCGATTTTGATGAAATTTGGTATGTAGGCTCCATTTGGGGTCTAGTTGTGCCCCGAAGCTTTTGGTTGATGTAGGTCACTTCTAAGGGTTCCAAAATCAATTTTGAAATTTTGAAAACGCCCTAACTCAAAAAATTTTGACATAAAGGTATTGTTTTTCCTTCAATTTAAGATTCTATAGAATTTTTAGAATTTTTTGAGACCACGTGGAGCTCTGTAGGACTAACCGTTCGCTCCCTACGAAAATTTAAGGGTTTATATTGAAATATATATATATATAAATCAAAACACGAATGTGAATCGCAAAAGAGGCCTAATCTCCGTTCAAATTAGAGCTGACCGAAATGCGATCGATGGTTGGTGATTTTGATTTTTTTTTTGCTTTTTTTTATTTATTTATTCATTTATTTTTTCTTCATCTCTTCATATTGGATGGTTGGTGATTTTGTAGACGAGTGATCTATATAGAAAAATAATAAACCATTGTGTAATAATTTGCAGCGTTTTTTTGTTGGAATTATTGCAATTACCTACCATGCTAACTGTATAAGAAGCCAACCAATTTGCATGTTGTCCTTTCAAGTTTTCCAATCATATAAAAATCTTCCTATCATTCTAATTAAAAATGAGTCAGTTTTCTCGAAAAGTTTGAAAATTCAATCGAATTTATGCTTAGTGGAATAATAGTAAAAATAAAGTAGTGAGTTTCTTTTTCTCTAATTCTTTGGAGTATCTCACAAGTACATATCCATGTAATAAATGCTGTTTGTTGTAAAATGGAGTAAATCCAATCAATATTACGTTCCTGTTAAAAATGCTTACTCCAGAATAAATAAAAAATTTAAAAATTGCAAATTAAAAAAAAATCCTTTTTTGATTTTTTTGTTTTTTACAAATAACTCATCTAAGTAAGAATTTTTTTTTTTTTTGTTGGGTCATTATTGTTTTTGGTTTTCCATTCCAATAGCTCAATTTTCTGTGAAAACGACTTAAAAGCGACCGTTTGGCTTATTACGAGTATTTTCAATAATAGACAATAATCGAGCAAAATAAAAATCCCCACTGTCGAAATTACCTTCCGACTGAATTCCAAATTGTTTGAATCACTTCAATAGTTGATTACACCCAAGATGTCTTAATTATCACTTGTTGAAAAGTTAATAAGAAAATTTATTCCGAAAATACAGTTCACCAAAAACCACCTTGCGAGAATACCTACTCATTTTTCCATTATAAGTTCAGCTTAGTACCTAAAACACACAACAAGCAGCCAGATTTCTCAGACCCCCCTCAAAATTTGATGGTCTACGTTTCAAGGTTGGGACCTATGTAGAATCCGAAAATCGAATAAAAAAATGTTCCGTCTGTCCGCTTAATGCTGCGCTTTTATTGGTTACCATGGACCAATTTCTATTCAATTTAGTACATGGGCTCCATTTGGGGTATAGTCATACCCCGAAGCTTTTGTCCGTCACTTCTTAGGGGTGAAAAATAGGGGTTGTAATTTTCAAATCGCCCTATGAAGGTATTAAAATAGAAGACCAATAAACCAATTTAAGATTACACATTTGAAATAGAATTAGAATCGAATGAGACCACCCAGTATGAATTTCAAGCAAACCTTTAAAGCATCCTAAGGAGAGGTTATGTTATTAAAATAATTTAGTCAGGAAAGATTGGTTGGTCCAAGTAACCAGACTTGAAAAACTTCCAATTTCTGTTTTTGACTCACTCCGCTAGCGGGAACGACTGATTCTCCATTTTGACATTAGTAATTTATTATAATTAGTATTTTTGACTGCATTTGAATTTGAATAGAACCTATTTGTTCACGTTTTCAACATAGTTTCGCTGTAATCTAACTCATTTCCGCCTTTAGTGCGTTGACTGTCCGCTACTCCAACATTCGAAAATTTAGGTGTCCACTACTGGTGAATCATGGTCTGATGAAAAAAAAAATTAACGTAAAGCAGGAAACGACAATTTATTGGATATTTCACAATCTATCTGACAATTTATCTTGAACGATAAAACAACTATGGATAATTAGGGAAAGCTCCCATTTTTTTTTGTGTTTCACAGGAGATGTAGAAATTTGTATGCGGTCAATGAGTCCTTAACATGTCCCATATTGGGGCTTTTCCCTTACCATAGACTGATTTTCATGAAATTTGGCACACGGGTTCCGTTTGGGGTCTAGTTGTGCCCCGAAGCTTTTGGTTTTTATCTGCCAGTTCTGAGGGGTGTAAAATAGGGGTTGTAATATTTTCAAATCGCCCTAGTTCAAAAATCCCCGGAATTACTGAGATTTAATTTCAATAGAGAAATGAGGAATTTCAGTTGCAATAATAAATCACGTTAAAAAAAAATTGCAACTGAATATTAAATACAATCCATCGAGCAACATTACACATCATTTTTACACTCCTTGAGAGCCCGTTTACAATAAAACTCAGCCCCTTCTCATAACAGTATCTTCAACACTGAGCTATAATAATTATTCCAATTAATGCACTTTAACAGCACTAATTAAGTCCAATGGTTTTTTTCGCTTGAGTCGCCGGAGTTCATCTTCGTTGTCCAAAACGTAGAGCATTTCCAGGTTCTCATGATTGTGGAGGCATTGTTTGTGCCTCCTTGAGTACCTTGCGTAAATTTCGTGGACTTTGTTTGTTCCTCGTGTACCAAGGTGCACGCACTATACTGCCATCCAAAGCTAAAACGTCCTAAGTCCATTTTTTCACTTTTTGAGATAGGGACATGATCTTGTAGAGCTCGATCAGCCGCATCATTTTTGCTAGCCTAGAACGTCCTGTCGATGGGAAAGTAGAGAAAAAAAACTTTGTCCTGAATCCATTTCGCGAGTTTTGCTAATCATCCCAGGCTCAAATGTCCTTCTAGGAAAAAATTCATGCGGACATAGTTCTAGTTTAGTAGCATTGGATCATAGAACGCTAAAGCTTTGTAGGTACGAATCATTTAGTTCTTTGACCTGAACTTGCTTAAACAGTCCTAGTTTTGAAGAACAACAGTACCTACCTACGGACGTTGTTCAATCGATGACGTCAGTTATCGACAGTACCACTGCTTCAGTACTGCTCTCAGCGGTAACAACACAGCAAAGTCAAAATTTTCTTGTACTTGCGGCTAGTAAATTCGTAAAAACCAAATTAGAACTTTATTTTTACTTTGGTGATGATAAATAATTAAAAATTTTTCTATAGCCAGAATGTGTTCATATTTATAGTTTTCAAGGAAATGTGATGCAATTATATATTGTGCTGAGACTTCATTTCCTGCGTAAAAATGAATCAAGTTGTGGTATTAAAGTCAGTCAATGTAATTTAATTGTCCTCAACGAGGTTTTCTGATCTCTGTGTTGCATTCGATTGAGACTGAAGAAATAGAATTTAAATTGTTGACTGAAGAACTGTGATTTTCTAGTTGTCTAGAATCAAAACAGAGTTCATTCCTAATATCAAATATAATATACTCCTGCTCAAAATTAGTGCACCACCATCTATTTCTTCGTTTGCCCCCTTATTTTTTCCTTTATCAAGTTTTTATCTATATACACAAATTGTTTGCAAACTCAGAAAAACAAATGTAACCAAAAAAGGCACAAATTCGAGAAAAAAATATGTTTTTAATGAATTATAGAAAAATGTACTTCTTGTGGTAAAATTATAAAAATTGAAAAAAAGGTTTGAATTATGCCAGTTTAGCTTTTCAATACTTGGTATTACCTTCTCTAGCTAGGATGAGGGCTTGCAGCTATCGACCGATGCCTCTAATCAAGTTTTGGATACCTTCCTGGGGATATTGGCCCATTCCTCTTTCGCTCCTGTTTCCAGCTGCTGAAGATTGTCTGATGATGGATCTCTGGCTCGAATTCTTCTTTTCAGCATGTCCCAAACATGCTCTATCGGATTCATGTTTAGGCTTCTTGGTGGCCAGTCCAGGATACGAAATTTATAAGGGAAGAAGGAAAGAGATAAACGAAAAAATGGATGGTGGTGCGCTAATTTTGAACAGGAGTGTATATTAGGTATTATAATATAAGCAGTATATTATACTGCATTTAAATTTTTTAATTCAATTAAACTTTTTGAAAATAAAAATTTGCTTTTGAAGGTAATAATTTCCTTAAAATTAAAAAAAAATTAAATTATAATCAAATTATTTTTAAATTTAAAATTTAAAATTTTTAATTAATTTTTTTTTTCTTGAAATGTTTATTTCAGAAACCCATTATCATTATAAAACAAATTACCACTAGAAATACCACGGACATAGGACCTTTTAGCCTTGCATCAAGCAGAGTCAACCTGTCTTAAGTCCTGGGTTGCTAGGGTAAAGCGTCCTATGTCCTTCCGATGGGCTTAAATAACCCATCAATTACCCAAATGATATTCTTTCAGTGCTTGTCAATGGAGTACAAAATAAAGAAACATATTTGTGGGTGTTTCAAAAAAAAAGGTTCTTCTATCTGCAACGAGACGAATATCCCAGGAAACTTCACAAAACCTCGTTTTTCTCAAAGTGGACTTAAGACGTTCTTCCTTTGGACGGCAGTATACTTCTCAGTATTTTATTTTGGGAGGTTTGGATTTTGATAATGTTTGATTTTTTGGCACATCCCCACAACTGAATTTCATAGGTCCATATAGGGCGAAAGATCTGCTTATAAATAAGCAGTTTATTGTGGAGAGAGGCGAGAATTCCTTCCCATCAACCAATACATCTTTCTGAACTTGATTTTAATTTCCTATTTTTTCTTTTCTATATGTTTTTCCCAGTTTAATTTGGAGTCGAGGGTCATACCCAAATGAAGGGTCACGAGGAAAAAGGACCAAACTCCCCTTTTCCTAATTCTGAGAAAATCGAAGAACAAAGTTTGAAGTCGTCCCAGACAGACGCTATGCACGAAAAAAGTGGACTGAATGGGCCATTGAACAGGGAATTTAGTTATGTTTAAGTGACTAGAAAGAAAATTGAGTAATTCCGAAATAATTTCCAAAAATAATTAAAAATTTCAAACAAGGTGTGGACTTTGATCTTTTTTCCAACAAATATTCGCTTTTTCGGTCACCATAATATCTATTGTTGATTAAATCTCGTAATTCAATCTCATAATTTACTTGGGTTTGTAGGTGCCTTACTGTCACCTCCAGAAAACATATTGTTTAGTAATGCATGCATTCCAGGGGACGTCCCATTGGATAAGTATTGGATCAGTTTAACCAGTTGTTAAGCGATAAGACTGTTTCTCTCGATGTAATTTATCTATTACTTTAGGGAAGAAATAGTGACACCCCCCCCCCCCCCCCACCGCCATTATAAACCATAACACTTCTAGCGGCATGATAGCCTCGAATCTGAAGAGCATTTTAAAATCCATGATCTACGACACCCAACATGCAAATTCGAGTTCACCCCCCCCCCCCCCCCCCCCCCCCCACCACCACCAATGGTACCAGTCTGGCCCCAAAGCGGAAATACGTCGTAACATTGAACTTTCATCTATTAGGTTTAGTAGGCAGTCCGTCGAATGTCACATCCGTATTCAAGGTGAAACAACTAAAAACCCAAGAAATATGAGGTTTATGGTGCCCTGGCACCATGGTGGCACCACTTTTATTTCCATGGTGGTACAGAAAGTAATTCATGCAAATCCTAATGTATAATGAAAATTTTTCCTCAATTTCAAAGCTTGGATACAATTAGTAAGCAGTAAACTAACCGAAATATTGAAAAATTGGATATTTTGTGAATATTATCCCCCACCCATCCCCTCCTCTTGCAAATTTTGGTACTCTGGTGAAATCATGTACAACTCGGAAGTTATTTTAGTCAAACAAAAAAAGAAACACACAAATCGGTTGGAAATTGAGGCCTGGGCAGAGTTTATAAGATTATGCCCGCAAACGTACGTTTTTTAAGCATTAACCCCCCCTTTCCCCCCTTAAAAGGCGAAATTCAAAATTCCGGCGCCGTAGTGCACAACTAGATAGTTTTCCGCGTCGAACAAAAAAAGAACCAGGAAAATCGGTTGAGAACTAAGGCCTGGGCAGAGTACACAAGATTATGCCCAAAAACACACGTTTTTTGAGCATTAACCCGCCCTTTCCCCTCCTTAAAAGGCAAAATTCAAAATTCCGGCGACGTAGTGCACAACTAGATAGTTTTTCGCGTCGAACAAAAAAAGAACCAGGAAAATCGGTTGAGAACTAAGGCCTGTGCAGAGTACACAAGATTTTGTTACACACACACACACACACACACACATACACACACACACACATACACACACACACACACATACACACACACACACATACACACACACACACACACACAGACATACACCTATTGTTTTTTTTCGCGGATTTGGATTCAGAATGGTCTAAAACGGATTACTGTGTGGTTATTTTCTTTCTGTTGAGTGTTGTCCTCCTTCACCCCAGATCGATCGCATAAGGACGCCCAAGTCTTACTGTGGGACGTCCTAAAAGATCTGCAAAAAGTGGTTTTATCTTCCAAATTAGGTATAGTTTATTAAAAAACATTATAAGTAAAAAAAGTAAAAAAAAATTAAATAAAAATCATTTATTTAAAGGGTTGTTGGAATAAGAAATGGCGTCATAATTTTCATACCCCATCTCGCTGGACAGTGACCCATAGACAATTTTTACCAACGTCTAAACCACACCGACAGCATTACTTAGTTCACGAATCCTCCACTTGAGCGTTTTTCCCTTGATCAGATGAGCTCAGGTACTAGTACCTATTTTGAAAAAGCTCAAGATAATGCGAAGCAGTTGTTTCAAGGGAAACCTTACTCTCTAGTTGAGGATTGATTAACTAATGCTGCCGGTGTGGTTTAGACGTTTGTAACATTATAGCATCGGGGTTTTAAAAGCATCAATGCAAGGTTTTAAAACGAATTAACCAACGCTTAGGTGGACTGCGAAACACACTGATGTGAGTGAATAGTGGAACTCATGCAAAAGAGAGGAAGGGGTCTTTCTTCCCTGACACTGATCTTTCTTCCCTGACACTGATCTTTCTTCCCTGACACTGATCTTTCTTCCCTGACACTGATCTTTCTTCCCTGACACTGATCTTTCTTCCCTGAGAGCGCACAGAATCTGATCCTTCTTCCCGGAGCCTCGTATTTATTATCTCTACAAAACGAATGAATGCGATCTTTTTCCCCCAAAGTGAAACATCCGATCGGTTCTACACCTCCTAAGCTACACGACGGCGTGCCTATCTCAGTTCGGCCAAAAAATGGAGTTTGATCCTTATTCCCCGTGACCCTTCAAATATTTAACTGCATCGGTATGGGGTATTTTACTTGAATTGATCACAACATCCATGACTGGAATTTTTCGGTTAGTAAAGTTGATATGAACAGAAACAAGTTGTATTATTTTATTGTGCCAGATCGATCAGTTGTTGAGTCGGGGTGGTGGACGTAGAGTGACAATCTTCATTTCATGATTCTTATCTCTCAGTCTTAGATATACCAATATCAAATATTTCCTTCCAAGTTACTATTCCCATCATTTGTCTCGTTGGGGTGAGTTCCTACGATTCCAATTTTGAGATACAATCGCATTTTTGGAGAACCATCTTCTTCTTTGTTCTGTACAACATGGCTACCTGCCACCTTCCACGTTTCGAGTTTTGATTCTCTCGAAAAAACCCAAATCACCCCTTTTCCACCCTCAAGGTCTTTCTATTCGCCGTGTCAAAGAACGAGGTCACTTTTTGGGGACTCGCCGTCCTGATTTACGACCTTCGGGGCGTCCAGTTTTAGGGGAGGACGAGTGAACAATCGCGGGTAGTCTTTTTAGAAGAGTTTTTTTTAAGCTGTTTTGTCAGGTCCGTTATGGTTATAGGTAACTACCCTTCCATCTCAGTAAAAAGTCGGCGTTGTTGGTGTTGAAGTCGGTTCTGATGTGCCCTCAGATAGGCCTGACTTCCCTTAGTGTTCCAAGTTGTACGAGTACTTACTATTTACACGATGAGTTTTGGACTGTTTCTCCACAACCAGGTACCTAAATCAATGTACTTACACTATTTTTTGTTGTTATATGATTGTTGTACTTGTCCAGAACTCCATGACTTGAATGTTTTAAAAATACAAAATGCTACTATTTTTATAACTTAACTTTTGAATTGAAAAAAAAAACTATTTTTTTACTAGTGGGACTGAGTTTGATATCCTGCAAAAACAAAACAAAAAAAGCTGTGATTGAACGTTATAGAGCGGTCAGAGATATAATTTTAGTTCTATGTAGTTCTGTACAGATCTACTTCGTTACTAGAAAAAACGTTGTAAATTATTACACAAAGGTTTATAATTTTTTCTATGTAGATCACTCGACAATGGAAAATCTGTGGTCTTTGCAGACCACTGATCTATACAGGAAAATTATAATCCTTTGTGAAATAATTTGCAGCGTTTTTCAAGGAGCCGTTTGATCTTAGTTCACCAACCAATATGAAGAAAAACATCGATCGCATTTCGGTCAGCTAAAATTTGAACGGAGATTAGGCCTCTTTCGCGATTCACACTCGTGTTTCTGAATTATCGTAAGTCCAACCCTTAAGTTCTCGTAGGGATCGAACGGTTAGTCGTACAGGGCTCCGCTTGGTCTCTAAAAATTCAATACTATCTCAAATTGAAGGAAATACGATACCTATATGTCAACATTTTTTAAGTTAAGTGGTTTTCAAAATTGCAACCCTAATATTTCAGCCCTTAGAAGTGACCTACATCAACCAAAACCTTTGGGGCATAACTAGACCCCAAAATTTGGGAGCCTTCATTTAATGGAGCCTTCATACCGAATTTCATCACAATCGGTCAATGCTAAGTGAGGAAAGTGCCGCGAACGGACGGCCGAATTTTTATTCGATTTTTGGATTCTACGTACCTTGAAACGTAAATTAACAAATTTTGAGGGGTGTTAAGACAATTTTTTTTTCTTGGTCGATTCCAAAGGTTTATTATTGAAAATAATAAACAAACGGTGCAAATTGTTAGCTCTTTGGTGATTCACAGTCGAGTTTCAGAATATATAAGTAAGAATAATAAGAAAGTAAATCTAACCCTTAAGTTCTAGTAAGGAGCGAACGGTTTGTCCGACAGAGCTCCGGGTGGTCTCAAAAATTTTCAAAAATTCGATACTATTTTCAATTGGTGAAAAAACGATATCTTTATTTCGAGAGCTAGGGCACTCTTGAAAATTTCCTACCTTTATTTTTCAACCCTTAGAAGTGACGTCAACCAAAATCTTCGGGGCACAACTAGACCTCAAATGGAGCCTACAAATTAAATTTCATCAAAACCGGTCAATGCTAAGTGGCAAAAGTGCCACGGAGTTGCGCGAGCATGGCATCTCGGTAGGCGTACTCCGTGGAATCACCACCCGTGTCCTGCTCGGCTCATATTTGAACTGGAGTCATTTTATAGAGGCACTTCCCTTCATCCCTCTCTCCCACCCCCCACCTTCCCTTATCCTTAGGGCCGGCCTCGGGTGAGTCCTGGGCGTCCTCCCCATTATATTTTATTTATTTATTTATTCTCATTTATGGCGTGCCCCCTGCGTTTTTCAAAGGAGTTCATTAAAAAAAAGGTAAAAAACAAAAAATAAATAAATAGTGACAATGGCAAAGATGTTAACCTTTGTGAAATAATTTGCAGCGTTTTTTCAAGGGTATGGTCATATTCCTTCTTACTGATTCCAACTGCTAGATTTTGTTTGAAGTCGTTCCAACTTCCTCGGATTTTCGCTTTACATGATGATATCAGTTTTCTAGGATGAAGACGATGACTTACGAGGTTGTTGTGAATATGCTAATTATTCTGGGCAGCGGGAATCAAGTGTTGGAGGAAGCGTCGCTTGGCGTGAATGGATGTCCCCCAGCCGAGCGTGATTCCCATCCTAAACGATTCTCGCATTTGTCACGAAACTAATTATTTATTTCGATCACGTATTTCAAAGCGTTGGGGCCCGTCGATGTTTTACCAGACTTTCGATGGCGAATGTATGACAGAGTGTAAGATTGCCTACAAATAATACAATCAAAATAGGGTGTCATTAAGGCTCGTCCACACGTCGATAAATAGCGTTTTAGGGTAAATCTTGGATGGCGTTTTAAAATTCTTAACTATGTCGAGTATTCAAAACCGCTGACCGCTTTAACCCTTAACTGCACACAATTTCCGATTTTCTTGAAAAAAAGAATTCCATGTATTTTGGCCCCCTGAAAACGAAAGTGACAAGGAAAAGTCCCTAAATTACATAGTTTGAACGATAATTCCTAATTTATGCCCTTATCATATATGATAGAACGTGGTTAAGCAGCCGAGACGATGATTTCATAATATGAAATATAATATTATGTGATATAATGCGAGCAAAATGGTTGAAAGAAATACGTATGACCAAATAGGTTTTCTCGCATAATGCTATTTAAAAATCACATTTATAATGCTATAAGAAAGCATAAATGCTCATTTGGAGTTTCTATCACCTATTTAGAAACTTAGTAGGATTATGGACAAAAATCTAGTGATATATTATACATAAGACATTTTTTCAAAGCATTCATTATGATAATTTGTACGTATGTAATTTTAAAAAATGGCCTGCAGGCAGCAATAAATTTTCCTCTTATCTTTGGCCAGACTATAGACAAGAATAGTTGAAGACCAAACAATAAGTAGACAATTTTTGACAAGGTGGCTTCGGCTTCATGTGACATCTCCACTTCTTCTGACAGCCCCATGACGATTTCTTGAAATTCATTTGGCAGAGAAGGGTCCATAATGAATAGGTTGTCAATAAGTCATCAGGCTGGTCTAACTCAACATTATCATAATCCAATTCATCCACATCTAATAAATCATCTTCTCTTCCAATTGGTATTTCAAGGAATTTTTGTAGTTCATCATTATGCCATACTAGCTGAAAAGCCTACTAAAAGCAGGCAAAAACGATTACTCCGACTCTCCCCGCCACCCACTCCCTCCGATTCCTCAGACTCTCCCTACTCCCACGACCACTCTAACTCCTCGCGGTCGGCGACATGCATACATACATGCATGTACATACGGTTGGGGTTTTATGTAATTAGATTCTTTTGATTCCATCTGTGTCCACATATATGAAGTAGTTAGGAACCATTTCTGAAATATAGTAGGGATACCTAATGTGAAATTTATGCTGACGTCAAATAAAATTTATAAAATCATCAAAAACATAAAATAAAATTATATTTAAAAAACATCATGTGCAGCAAGTGGCTTGTATCACGTTTGAACGAGATGGTAATGCAGTGGAGAAGTCCACGTTCTATCACATGAAAATTCACCCAGGTCCTCCTCCTTCACGTTCTATCATATGAGATATCAAAGCAAAAGCGCAGTTTCCATAAAAACTGGAAACTTGATCGATTAGTTCTTTTCATATTTCATTTCTACATATCTTGAGACAGCACGTAGTATTTTTTCAGCCGAAAATCTTCAAAAATGTTGTAGTAAGAGGCACAGCAAAACAACACTTCTCACGCGTGTTGTCAATTCGTGATTTCTGCTGATTTGAAAGAGGTTATAACCTTACAGGAGGGGTTATGGATATTCTTTGATTCTTATGAGACCTAGCGGTAGTTGACTAAAGTAAAAATACCACAAAGAGCTCGAGAAGACCACCAGAATGCTCTTGAGCCTCGTTTAAAGTTCCATGTCATATATGATAGCTGGTGCAGTTAAGGGTTAACCCTACGAGTGATGGGTGAGTGTAAACGGTCCCCAGGCGACGTTCTTTCTTCTGCCCTGAGTTCAGCTTGCGAACCTCCACCTCCTCACACCTCCTGGAGGGTCATATCTAGGATGAACAGAGCTCCACTTTCATCTTTGTATCATTTCTACCAATTTTATACAAATTTTGAAGTTCCAATCCTTTTCTCAACACCTAATTTTCAATTTTTTGAATATAATCTAATACAATGTAGGTAACATTGTACTGTTTCGAGAGCATTTTTAGCTCTCCTAAAGTAAGACTTGGCGTCCATGTGTGATTAATGTGGTGTGAAGGAGGACAACACTCAACAGAAATGTGAAATGTGCGTGTGTATGTGTATGTGACTCTTCCCAAACCTAATTCTCCAACCAATTTGCGAGATTCGTTTTTTGTTCGACTCTTAAATTTATCTTGTTCTGCACTACGTTACTGGAATTTGATTTTTGTCTTTGAAAAAACTCGTATTTTAGAGCATACTCTTTTGTACTCCAATTTAGTAGTAGTTGTTTCGATGTTAGAATCTAATTGTGGAATACTTTGCGAGAATTTCGAAAGTATCGTTTAATCGTTTATCGTTTGAGTGTGAATCGAGTCTTTCGCCAAAATATACTTGATTTTGATGCGAAAATTTAGTTGTTTGGTAGTGACAATGGCAAAGCTGTGTTCTTTGCAGACGAGTGATCTACAGGGTGTCCAAGTAACTACGCTCCCCCCACTTATTTTCTGTAATAGTGTAAGAAAAAAATCGGATTAACACTACTCTTCATAATTTTTTGCGCAGAATTAAAAAATGACAAAATTGCGCAGTGCGCAATCGTGCAACCGTGCGCAATCATGATCAACTTAGTTTTTTCAAATGGGAACCCCCATTTTTTATTGCAGATTCGGGTTCTACGTCAAATTTTATGAACATTTTACTTCGACAACTTTTTTTTTTGGACGCGCGCAGCCCGCTCAGCGAGCGCTCAAAGATGCGCAACCCAGAGATTGCGCCAAAGTTGAGATGAAGGTAAACCTCAAGTGCGGCACATCACTTAGCACTGTTTTTCCACGCTGAATCGCGCGGTGATATCCCTGTCTTGATTTGATTTCATTTTACCGTATCTACAGCCGAAAAAGTCACTTTTGAGTAAGAAATCATCGATTTTCTATGGAATCTTTTCCGAGTATTGTTTTCTTCTCGAAATATTACACCTTCGTGCAGGTAGACAATACAGTTTACATTAAGAGAAACTGCCGTATCCAGTTGGTGCTTGATCTTGTTCACAGTGCATTATCAATGTGATGATACGTCATCAATTTGCAATGAGAACGAAGAAAAGTTCAGAGATCCTTTCTGATCGTGTCATTTATCGAAAGTTCTGATGAATTGGGACAGATAAATGTTTTCTCCTGTCCGCAATGCCACCGATTTTCTCCAAGGAAGAAAAACGTGACATGGTTAATTTTATTTACATTTTATTAGGATGATTCATTACCCTTCGTAAGAAAATCGACGATTTCCTCCTCATAAAGTGACTTTTTCGGCTGTAGATACGGTAAAATGAAATCAAATCAAGACAGGGATATCAGCGTGGAAAAACAGTGCTAAGTGATGTGCCGCACTTGAGGTTTACCTTCATCTCAACCTTGGCGCAATCTCTGGATTGCGCATCTTTGAGCGCTCGCTGAGCGGGCTGCGCGCGTTCAAAAAAAAAAGTTGTCGAAGTAAAATGTTCATAAAATTTGTCGTAGAACCCGAATCTGCAATAAAAAATGGGGGTTCTCATTTGAAAAAACAAAGTTGATCATGATTGCGCATGGCTGCGCGATTGCGGACTGCGCAGTTTTGTCATTTTGAATTCTACGCAAAAAGTTATGAAGAATAGCGTTAATCCGATTTTTTCTTACACTATTAGAGAAAATAAGTAGGTACTATAGTAATATATAAGTAAGTAATATAAGTATAACTGTAAGTAATATACTTGGACACCCTGTATAGAGAAAAATAATTAACCATTTTGTAATAATTTCAAGGTTTTTATTCGCGTTGAAATTCAATACAATAAACTTTTCTCAGAAGACACATCTCGATGCGACTTTTCTCGAAATTCAAATATTGAAGGAAATTGCGTCGGTTGCCGCCTAAGCTAGACGAAGGGCGGCGATAAAGTTTTTTTCAGGGCGGCGGCGGGCGGAGGGAAATGGAGAGCTAGAAAAGGGCGGGTCAGAATGGATGGGAGGGTGGAAAGGATAATCCGCCATAAATCAAGGTCCTAGAATAAACAGGCAATTCAGAAGTGACTCCGAGGGGGGGTTCCAGAGGGTGAAATGTAGAATCTAATTATGTAAATCCGGAGCGGGGCGCGGGAAACGGGGGTAGTTTTAGTAGGAGCCGGAGTTTAATCCCGGGTTCTAATCCCGGTTTCGCCCGTAAAACTTCCCCGCGACCGCTTTTCGCTCCCGGAATTCCCTCGTCCTTGCAGGGCTAGGAGGAACCTCTCGCAACAAAACTCAATTAACCGAGCGGTTAGCCAATTAACGTCCTCGGGGCGAGAGGTCCAAAAGCGCATAGAACGTACGGCCCTTCGTCACCCGTTGGGCCCTACCGGGGGATATCGTCCCTTTTGCCGGCTACGGGTGCCCTTTAAGGGCTAATCTCCCGCCGTCCGATGATAGACCATCTATAGCGAGGTGGCCGGTATTAGGGGTAATCCGAACAACCTACCTCACTGTACGCGGGATTATGGTGTTTCCGCAACACTCCAGTTATGAGCAGTTTGGGTGAATCACTCCATCCGTAATCCTCCAAACTTGGCAAGTTGTGTTCCAAATCAGCGAGTTCTACTCCAACCCTGTGAATTATACTCTTAACTCGCGAGTTATGCTGTAAATGTTTAGGTTTGTGCTCCAAGACGGAGGAGTTCTGCTCCAAACCTGGCAAATTACTCTTCAAACACGGGTACTATGCCTCAAACTAACAAGTTAAGCACTAACTTATAACAAAGTAAGCAGTAACTTTGAAATGCCGCTAACCGAGTTATGCTGCAACCGCGGCTTAATAAGCTCCAAACATGGCCAGTTCTGTTCCAAACCAGTTGTATTTAGCTCAAACCATGCCGTGTAATGCTCCAAACCTGGCAAATTACTCTCCAAACATGTGGAATCAGCTCCAAACTAACAGGTTAAGCTCCCAAACTCTGAGTTATGCTGCAAACGCTCGACACAGGCTCCAACCTGTAAGTTTTGCTCCGAACTTGCGGCTTAATAAGCTCCAAACATGGCCATTTCTGCTCCAAACCTGGCAAATTACTCTTCAAACACGGGTACTATGCCTCAAACTAAGAAGTTAAGCACTAACTTATAACAAAGTAAGCAGTAACTTTGAAATGCCGCTAACCGAGTTATGCTGCAAACGCGGCTTAATAAGCTCCAAACATGGTCAGTTCTGCACCAAACCAGTTGTATTTTGCTCAAACCATGCCGTGTAATGCTCCAAACCAGGCAAATCACTCTCCAAACACGGGGACTATGCTCCAAACTAACAAGTTAAGCTCCCGAACTCTGAGTTATGCTGCAAACGCTCGACACAGGCTCCAACCTGTAAGTTTTGCTCCGAACTTGCGGCTTAATAAGATCCAAACATGGCCAGGTCTGCTCCAAACCAGTCGTATTTTGCTAAACCATGCCTTGTAATGCTCCAAACCAGCTAATAATGCTCCACACATGCGAGGAAATACTCCCAGCCAGCGAGTTGTGCTCCAAACCTGGCAAATCACTCTCCAAACACGGGGACTATGCTCCAAACTAACAAGTTAAGCTCCCGAACTCTGAGTTATGCTGCAAACGCTCGACACAGGCTCCAGCCTGTAAGTTTTGCTCCGAACTTGCGGCTTAATAAGCTCTAAACATGGCCATTTCTGCTCCAAACCTGGCAAATTACTCTTCAAAACACGGGTACTATGCCTCAAACTAAGAAGTTAAGCACTAACTTATAACTAAGTAAGCAGTAACTTTGAAATGCCGCTAACCGAGTTATGCTGCAAACGCGGCTTAATAAGCTCCAAACATGGTCAGTTCTGCACCAAACCAGTTGTATTTTGCTCAAACCATGCCGTGTAATGCTCCAAACCAGGCAAATCACTCTCCAAACACGGGGACTATGCTCCAAACTAACAAGTTAAGCTCCCGAACTCTGAGTTATGCTGCAAACGCTCGACACAGGCTCCAACCTGTAAGTTTTGCTCCGAACTTGCGGCTTAATAAGCTCCAAACATGGCCATTTCTGCTCCAAACCTGGGATATTACTCTCCAAACACGGGTACTATGCTTCAAACTAACAAGTTAAGCACTAACTTGTAACTAAGTAAGCAGTAACTTTGAAATGCCGCTAACCGAGTTATGCTGCAAACGCGGCTTAATAAGCTCCAAACATGGTCAGTTCTGCACCAAACCAGTTGTATTTTGCTCAAACCATGCCGTGTAATGCTCCAAACCTGGCAAATCACTCTCCAAACACGGGGACTATGCTCCAAACTAACAAGTTAAGCTCCCGAACTCTGAGTTATGCTGCAAACGCTCGACACAGGCTCCAACCTGTAAGTTTTGCTCCGAACTTGCGGCTTAATAAGCTCCAAACATGGCCATTTCTGCTCCAAACCTGGCAAATTACTCTTCAAACACGGGTACTATGCCTCAAACTAAGAAGTTAAGCACTAACTTATAACAAAGTAAGCAGTAACTTTGAAATGCCGCTAACCGAGTTATGCTGCAAACGCGGCTTAATAAGCTCCAAACATGGTCAGTTCTGCACCAAACCAGTTGTATTTTGCTCAAACCATGCCGTGTAATGCTCCAAACCAGGCAAATCACTCTCCAAACACGGGGACTATGCTCCAAACTAACAAGTTAAGCTCCCGAACTCTGAGTTATGCTGCAAACGCTCGACACAGGCTCCAACCTGTAAGTTTTGCTCCGAACTTGCGGCTTAATAAGATCCAAACATGGCCAGGTCTGCTCCAAACCAGTCGTATTTTGCTAAACCATGCCTTGTAATGCTCCAAACCAGCTAATAATGCTCCACACATGCGAGGAAATACTCCCAGCCAGCGAGTTGTGCTCCAAACCTGGCAAATCACTCTCCAAACACGGGGACTATGCTCCAAACTAACAAGTTAAGCTCCCGAACTCTGAGTTATGCTGCAAACGCTCGACACAGGCTCCAGCCTGTAAGTTTTGCTCCGAACTTGCGGCTTAATAAGCTCTAAACATGGCCATTTCTGCTCCAAACCTGGCAAATTACTCTTCAAACACGGGTACTATGCCTCAAACTAAGAAGTTAAGCACTAACTTATAACTAAGTAAGCAGTAACTTTGAAATGCCGCTAACCGAGTTATGCTGCAAACGCGGCTTAATAAGCTCCAAACATGGTCAGTTCTGCACCAAACCAGTTGTATTTTGCTCAAACCATGCCGTGTAATGCTCCAAACCAGGCAAATCACTCTCCAAACACGGGGACTATGCTCCAAACTAACAAGTTAAGCTCCCGAACTCTGAGTTATGCTGCAAACGCTCGACACAGGCTCCAACCTGTAAGTTTTGCTCCGAACTTGCGGCTTAATAAGCTCCAAACATGGCCATTTCTGCTCCAAACCTGGGATATTACTCTCCAAACACGGGTACTATGCTTCAAACTAACAAGTTAAGCACTAACTTGTAACTAAGTAAGCAGTAACTTTGAAATGCCGCTAACCGAGTTATGCTGCAAACGCGGCTTAATAAGCTCCAAACATGGTCAGTTCTGCACCAAACCAGTTGTATTTTGCTCAAACCATGCCGTGTAATGCTCCAAACCTGGCAAATCACTCTCCAAACACGGGGACTATGCTCCAAACTAACAAGTTAAGCTCCCGAATTCTGAGTTATGCTGCAAACGCTCGACACAGGCTCCAACCTGTAAGTTTTGCTCCTAACTTGCGGCTTAATAAGCTCCAAACATGGCCATTTCTGCTCCAAACTTGGGATATTACTCTCCAAACACGGGTACTATGCTTCAAACTAACAAGTTAAGCACTAACTTGTAACTAAGTAAGCAGTAACATTGAGTTATGCTGCTAACCGAGTTATGCTGCAAGCGCGGCTTGATAAGCCCCAAACATGGCCAGTTAAACTCCAAAAATGGCCATTTCTGCTCCAAACTTGGGAAATTACTCTCCAAACACGGGTACTATGCTTCAAACTAACAAGTTAAGCACTAACTTATAACTAAGTAAGCAGTAACTTTGAGTTATGCTGCTAACCGAGTTATGCTGCAAGCGCGGCTTAATAAGCCCCAAACATGGCCAGTTAAGCTCCAAACATGGCCATTTCTGCTCCAAACTTGGGAAATTACTCTCCAAACACGGGTACTATGCTTCAAACTAACAAGTTAAGCACTAACTTATAACTAAGTAAGCAGTAACTTTGAGTTATGCTGCTAACCGACTTATGCTGCAAGCGCGGCTTGATAAGCTCCAAACATGGCCAGTTAAGCTCCAAACATGGCCATTTCTGCTCCAAACTTGGGAAATTACTCTTCAAACACGGGTACCATGCTCCAAACTAACAAGTTAAGCACTAACTTATAACTAAGTAAGCAGTAACTTTGCGTTATGCCGCTAACCGAGTTATGCTGCAAACGCGGCTTAATAAGCTCCAAACATGGCCAGTTCTGCACCAAACCAGTTGTATTTAGCTCAAACCATGCCGTGAACTGCTCCAAATCTGGCGAATTACTCTCCAAACACGGGGAATCAGCTCCAAACTAAAAAGTTAAGCTCCCGAACTCTGAGTTATGCTGCAAACGCTCGACACAGGCTCCAACCTGCAAGTTTTGCTCCGAACTTGCGGCTTAATAAGCTCCAAACATGGCCAGGTCTGCTCCAAACCAGTCGTATTTTGCTAAACCATGCCTTGTAATGCTCCAAACCAGCTAATAATGCTCCACACATGCGAGGAAATACTCCCAGCCAGCGAGTTGTGCTCCAAACCTGGCAAATCACTCTCCAAACACGGGGACTATGCTCCAAACCAACAAGTTAAGCTCCCGAACTCTGAGTTATGCTGCAAACGCTCGACACAGGCTCCAGCCTGTAAGTTTTGCTCCGAACTTGCGGCTTAATAAGCTCTAAACATGGCCATTTCTGCTCCAAACCTGGCAAATTACTCTTCAAACACGGGTACTATGCCTCAAACTAAGAAGTTAAGCACTAACTTATAACTAAGTAAGCAGTAACTTTGAAATGCCGCTAACCGAGTTATGCTGCAAACGCGGCTTAATAAGCTCCAAACATGGTCAGTTCTGCACCAAACCAGTTGTATTTTGCTCAAACCATGCCGTGTAATGCTCCAAACCAGGCAAATCACTCTCCAAACACGGGGACTATGCTCCAAACTAACAAGTTAAGCTCCCGAACTCTGAGTTATGCTGCAAACGCTCGACACAGGCTCCAACCTGTAAGTTTTGCTCCGAACTTGCGGCTTAATAAGCTCCAAACATGGCCATTTCTGCTCCAAACCTGGGATATTACTCTCCAAACACGGGTACTATGCTTCAAACTAACAAGTTAAGCACTAACTTGTAACTAAGTAAGCAGTAACTTTGAAATGCCGCTAACCGAGTTATGCTGCAAACGCGGCTTAATAAGCTCCAAACATGGTCAGTTCTGCACCAAACCAGTTGTATTTTGCTCAAAACCATGCCGTGTAATGCTCCAAACCTGGCAAATCACTCTCCAAACACGGGGACTATGCTCCAAACTAACAAGTTAAGCTCCCGAATTCTGAGTTATGCTGCAAACGCTCGACACAGGCTCCAACCTGTAAGTTTTGCTCCGAACTTGCGGCTTAATAAGCTCCAAACATGGCCATTTCTGCTCCAAACTTGGGATATTACTCTCCAAACACGGGTACTATGCTTCAAACTAACAAGTTAAGCACTAACTTGTAACTAAGTAAGCAGTAACATTGAGTTATGCTGCTAACCGAGTTATGCTGCAAGCGCGGCTTGATAAGCCCCAAACATGGCCAGTTAAACTCCAAAAATGGCCATTTCTGCTCCAAACTTGGGAAATTACTCTCCAAACACGGGTACTATGCTTCAAACTAACAAGTTAAGCACTAACTTATAACTAAGTAAGCAGTAACTTTGAGTTATGCTGCTAACCGAGTTATGCTGCAAGCGCGGCTTAATAAGCCCCAAACATGGCCAGTTAAGCTCCAAACATGGCCATTTCTGCTCCAAACTTGGGAAATTACTCTCCAAACACGGGTACTATGCTTCAAACTAACAAGTTAAGCACTAACTTATAACTAAGTAAGCAGTAACTTTGAGTTATGCTGCTAACCGACTTATGCTGCAAGCGCGGCTTGATAAGCTCCAAACATGGCCAGTTAAGCTCCAAACATGGCCATTTCTGCTCCAAACTTGGGAAATTACTCTTCAAACACGGGTACCATGCTCCAAACTAACAAGTTAAGCACTAAGTTGTAACTAAGTAAGCAGTAACTTTGAGTTATGCTGCTAACCGAGTTATGCTGCAACCGCGGCTTAATAAGCTCCAAACATGGCCAGTTCTGTTCCAAACCAGTTGTATTTAGCTCAAACCATGCCGTGTAATGCTCCAAACCTGGCAAATTACTCTCCAAACATGTGGAATCAGCTCCAAACTAACAGGTTAAGCTCCCAAACTCTGAGTTATGCTGCAAACGCGCAAAGCAGGCTCCAACTTGCAAGTTTTGCTCCAAACTTGCGGCTTAATAAGCTCCAAACTTGGCCAGTTCTGCTCCAAACCAGTTGTAGTTTGCTCAAACCATGCCTTGTAATGCTCCACACACGCGAGGAAATACTCCCAGCCAGCAGGTTATGCTCCAAACCTGGCAAATTACTCTCCAAACACGGGGAATATGCTCCAAACTTATAAGTTAAGCTTCTGAACTCTGAGTTATGCTCGACACAGGCTCCAACCTGCAAGTTTTGCTCCGAACTTGCGGCTTAATAAGCTCCAAACATGGCCAGTTCTGCTCCAAACCTGTCGTATTTTGCTCAAACATGCCTTGCAATCCTCGAAACCAGCAAATAATGCTCCACACATGCAAGGAAATACTCCCAGCTAGCGAGTTGTGCTCCAAACCTGGCAAATTACTCTCCAAACACGGGGAATATGCTCCAAACTAACAAGTTAAGCTCCCGAACTCTGAGTTATGCTGCAAACGCTCGACACAGGCTCCAACCTGCAAGTTTTGCTCCAAACTTGCGTCTTAATAAGCTCCAAACATGGCCAGTTCTGCTCCAAGCCTGTCGTATTTCGCTCAAACCATGCCTTGTAATGCTCCAAACCAGCTAATAATGCTCCACACATGCGAGGAAATACTCCCAGCCAGCGAGTTGTGCTCCAAACCTGGCAAATCACTCTCCAAACACGGGGACTATGCTCCAAACTCACAAGTTAAGTTCCTGAACTCTGAGTTTCGCTGGAAACACACGAAATAAGTTCCAACCTGCAAGTTTCGTTCCGAACTTGTGGCTAAATAAGCTTTCATTGACGCAACCATTCATTGAAAATGCAGGTTGAATTTTCGCCTGACTGCCATCCTGGCGTCGCGGACGTCATCAGCTGTCCTTCTAAGGGAAGATCAGGATTGGTTCTGATGATTTCGCTCATGGCTTCCCATTGGCCTCACCGCCCTGGGTTGGGACGAGCCGCAAATGTCCTAAAATACGCCTGGTGACCGAAACTCGAACTCACGATCTTTCTCGCAGAGATCAGTTCTTAGCTCGACCCCGAAACGCATCGGCGAACGATCACGGCTACCGGTACCCCCCCTGAGTGAGGAATTTCACCGAATTCTGTTTGCATTTTTCCTGAATAGTTAATGGTGTGGGATAGATGAAAGTCAGGTTGATTTTGGAATATAAGTCACCTGTTGTTTTTGGCAGACATTCAAAATCTATGATTTCAAAAAACAACCGGGAAAACGGACCTCTTCAACGTGAAGTGGGAACGCTCGCTGATTGGCTGTTCAGATCGCCGTCTTCTCCGAGTGTTGCCCGATGGAACGACGAAATCGTGTTAGCAAAGAGGAAAGTTATCAAACAAAAACAGGGGGAACCAGTATTTGTCTATCTTGCTTTTTATATTAAATAGAAATATAGAAATCGAAGAACTGAAAAGAAAACTTTTTTTCTCTTCAGTTCTTCGGTTTCGATCTTTACTGGTTTTGTGAAATGTTGCCTCCGAGGACTATACTTCACGATCTCAGCGCTTCAAGCGGGCGTACATGAACTATTTTCGGTTTACATCAACCTCCCAGTTTCTTTAAACGTTCACATTCCCTACGCTGTTTTGTTTATTCGTAAATCAGGAAGTACGGGCTGAAAGTTTGCCGTAAGGGGTTTTTCGAGGTGCTGAATCCGATTTTGGGGTCGAAAATAGGAAATTCCGATTTGGTGAAATTCCTCATTGGAATATGGTCCTCCAGGAATTGAAGGCTGGAGGAATTATGAAATGGACGCTGCCTCCATGAATTGGAAGATGGTACCTTATGAATTGAGGGATGCCCTTTATTGTAGAATGTGCATTATAAAATGGAGGACGGTCCGCTATGAATTGGTGGTCCTTCGGAAATGAATAATATTGCATTGACATCCGATTTATAGTACTTGCATGAAAAATTTCAGCTCACTTGGAAACATGGAATTGGATCAAATTTAAGGGGTTCTCAGTTAGGGATGGGACATCGATATCGATAATATCGAAACATCGAAGTTTTGCTCGTAATATTGATGTTTTTAAGATCGATGTTTTTCAAACATCGATGTTTCGGTCCGATCATATCGATATGTCGACGTGATGGTCTGATAACATCGTTTGATAAATTTGACCTACTAGGTACTGCAAGGGAACCAGACAAAATCCAATTTCAGACCCGATAACTTCATTGAATTTACTTAGAATTTTAAGAAAATCTCCTACCTTTCAATTGTTGTGATCAGCGACCTCTTCGCATTTCTGTCCATTCACTTCCTTAGCTCATGTGGTAACGAGCTCCGACTCAGAAGTGTAAATATAGTTTGGTCCTTGGTCGAGGGACGTTAATTTTTGATGATTCAGCACAATCATCACTTTATATAGTGCATAAAAATCGGATAATTATAATATATTTAAGTGCATAAAAATCGGATAATTTATCACGAATGAAAACAATTATAATTGAGTAAGTTATCCAGTAAAATAAAAGCAAGTCAAAAGAAAAAATGTCCACTTCTTATGAATGGAGGAAGAGCAGTCTCATCAGGTTTTCTCCCTTGATTCTAATTGGTTGACAAATGAATTAAATCTCCCGCTTTTTAAATAAATCGATTCTTCACCTTACTATGTTATCGACATCGACGTTTTTCATACGATGTTTCATCGATATCGATGTTTCTATGAAATATCGACATCGATGTTTTCTGTTCGATGTCCCATCCCCAGTCTCAGTCGGTCGCCGTTCGTTCCTCGTTTCGGATCATTATTTCAGGAAATCGAAGGCGCAAAAACTTGAAAAGTTGTACCTAAATTTGAAATTTTCAAGTATTTTAAAAATTCATTGGTGCATGGGCCTTGGGAATTGAAAAAACTGAAAGATTTCCACTGGAATCATCAAGATCGAACAATAATTGCCAGAGAAACATGGTAAAAACAGTTTATTCAATAGTTTTTTCCATTTTTCTCTGGCAATTATTGTTCGATTTTGATGACTCGGCAATATTTCAGTCTTTCAATTCCCTAGGGCCGTGCACTAATGAATTCCTAAAATCCTTTAATATTTAAAATTCAGGTACAACTTTTCAAGTTTTTGCGCCTTCAATTTCGGTAAGTACTAAGAACAAACGGCGACCGACTGAGATCCCCTTAACTTGCAAGATTCGATTACAAACAGACAACGGGACTGGTGAAACCAGACAGTAATAAATAGTGAGGATGAGTGTGGGATAATCTTTGGATCCCCTATTTTGCTATATATAGTGCTTTTGGTACTTGAATATTGTTGTGAATCTGCTCCGCTTGTACATTACTTTGCTCTCAAGTTGTGATGTTGCGTCCACAAAAGATGCAGAAGCTCAACTATTGTCGGTAAAATAATGTATTGTGTACTCAGTTCCCTGTGGTGGAATATCTGCCGTCGTTTCCGGTTGCACGGACGGAGCAAGAGGGGAGGAAATGGAGAAATATCGTGGAGAATGAACAGACTCCCACGACCAGTCCATTACGTGTTATTTCCGTCACATAAATTTTCCTCCACGTGGTTGCACACGCATTTCCGCACTGCTATGCGGCCGACGAACGCACGAGGGCTGGCGAAGGGTGCCGAACTCCGCTCGCGCCATTAGGCGTTCCTTACGAAGGGAAAACCTGAAAAATTCTCGCCCACCCTCGTCATAACGCTCTTTCACATAGTTTTACTTCACCTCGATGGACGTTCCAGCGTCGAGGTGTCGTTTTGAAAGAGATCCAGAGAGTGCGGGGACGGCAGCTATGCGATGGAGGAGGGAGACTGTGAAATGGTTGTGTTGGGGGAACTGCAACAACCACCTCCTACCACCCTTTCGACATTCTACGAGGGCTCAGAGCAGAAACATGTCTGCCAAATGGGACAGCATCGAGTACTCTCTGTACATCAAATAATTGGTTCTTCTTCAAAAGGGAATAGTATTTGTTGCGTAAGTTACAACTGTAGTTGACTCTACTGGATGAACATCTCCAAGGTGTTCAACCTTCAAGGGATCGGTTCTGGTAATTTTCTACAAAAAAAAACTGCAAATTAATACACAATGGTTTATTATTTTTCTATATAGATCACTCGTCTACAAAGCCATCAACCATCCAACATGAAGAAAAACATCGATCGCATTTCGGTCAGCTTTAATTTGAACGGAGATTTGGCCTCTTTTGCAATGCAAACTCGTGTTTCTGATTTATCGTACGTAAAACCCTTAAATTCTCGTAGGGAGCGAACGGTTTGTCCTACAGGGCTAGGCGTGGTCTCAAAAAATTCTAAAAATTCTATAGAATCTTAAATTGAAGAAAAAAACAATACCTTTATACCAAAATGTTTTGAGTTAGGGCGTTTTCAAACTTTCAAAATTAATTTTTTGACCCTTAGAAATGACCTACATCAACCAAAATCATCGGGGCACAACTAGACCCTAAATGGAGCCTACATACCAAATTTAATCAAAATCGGTCAATGCAAAGTGGGGAAAGTGCCGCGTACGGCGGACAAACGGCCAAATTTTGGTTTATTATTTTCAATAATGAACCTTTGGAATCGACCAAGAAAAACATTTTTTTCTACTCCCCCTCAAAATTTGTTGGTTTACGTTTCGAGGTACGTAGAATCCAAAAATCGAATAAAAAATTGGCCGTCCGTCCGCCGTACGCGGCACTTTCCCCACTTAACATTGACCGATTTTGATGAAATTTGTTACGTAGGCATTTGGGGTCTAGTTGTGCCCCGAAGATTTTGGTTGATGTAGGTCACTTCTAAGAGATCAAAAATAAATTTTGAAATTTTGAAAACGCCCTAACTCAAAAAATTTCTATATAAAGGGATTGTGTTTTTCCTTCAATTTAAGATTCTATAGAATTTTTTGAGATCACGCGGAGGTCTGTAGGACAAACCGTCCGCTCCCTACGAGAATTTAAGGGTTGGACGTACGATAAATCAGAAACACGAGTGTGAATCGCAAAAGATGCCGAATCTCCGTTCAAATTTTAGCAGAAACCGAAATGCGATCAATGTTTTTCTTCATGCTGGATGGTTTGTGGCTTTGCAGACGAGTGATCAATATAGAAAAATAATAAACCATTGTGTAATAATTTGCAGCGTTTTATTCAATTTTTGGATTCTACGTACCTTGGAACCCATGGGCAAATTTCAACCAAATTGGTCTATGGTTGCTAAAAAGTGCCGCGATCGGAGGATTGACGGAAAAACTGTTTATTCTATTTTCGAATTCTAATTCCAATAATTTTTTCACGGTTAATTTCAAAGGTTCATTATTGAAAATAATAATTCATTAAGGGCACCGTTGGAAAGAGCGTTAAATTTCTCTCTCTGATGCCAAACGAAAATATTTTGAGAAGATCTGTTGCATCAAAAATAACTTTTTAAATATAATTTGTGATCATTTTCTATTTTTTTTTTTTTTTTTACGTCTCGTTGTTAAACCTTTATTACACGAAAATATCAAAACACTTCTACACCTGAGTTTAGAGCAGAAATGTAGCAGAAATGTTTGAACGCGGAAAGAAGAGATTTTTTAATAACGAAATGAGCTTTTTAACAATAGCCGCCCTTTGTTCCTAACTACCCTTTGTAACTACCTTTGTTCCTACTAACCCATTGGTGCCAAATTTTTTGTTCAGCTCCCTAGATGACATTATACGAAGGTGGTTCAGATATAAACAAACCTTTTGTTGCCACAATTTTATTTTAAATTGAAACCAAACAACAACAAAAAAAAACTCTAGGATCACTACCCTTTCTTGGTAATTCAGTTTTCCCAACGAATCGTAAGATTTTAATTCATTTTTCGAAGAATGACTCAGGACGTGTCACCATTCAGTCGCACACTTCTGAACCTGCTGATTGTTCCCGAAACACTCTCCGCCAAATTCTTCTTTGATGTCCGAGTTCAAATTTCTCAAACACTTCTGACCCGTTTTTAAGTTAAAGGAGAGACGACACTCGAGTCAAGACCCAGTATGGAGTGGAGGAAGAAGGGGGAGGCTGAGCCAGCAAAGGTCAAAACTCGCTTGTCTGCTGGAAAGGTGATGACACTTTTATTTTTGTCTCAGAAGGGATCTTGTTGATAAATTTTCTCCATGATCGTCGAACGATAAATGCTGAGTACTACTGCAGCATTCTTGAAAAATCGCTCAACAAGGCGCAAAAGTCCGATCAGGGATGTCCTGCTTTCGCATGACACTGCACTCAGACTGCTGCCTTAACCACCCAAAAATTGGCTGAATTTCCCTGGAACGCTGTAGAACATCCTCCTTACATCCCAGATTACCCATGCGATTACCACACGTTTAGGCCCTTCAGAGAAGCACTTGGTGGAGAGCGTTTCGACCCAGCAGCAAGTACAATAATTCGTGAGCAACTGGATGATTACAAGTCCGAAATCATTCTTCGAAAAATGATTTAAAAACTTACGATTCGTAGGGAAAAGTGTATCACCAAGCAAGGGGACTGTAATTAAGAGTGATCCTAGAGGGGTTTTTCTGCCTTCCATGTAAAATAAAATTGTAGTAACAAAAGGCTTGTTTGTATTTGAACCACCCTCGCAGGTCCTAAACTCAACCTATTATTGGTCCTCAGGTGTTATTATTTGTGCATAATGTCCAATAATCAAGTCAATTATAAAGTTTCCACACGACATGGACTGCTAATTGCACAAGATTGAGTACTCATAAGGTACTACTGCGGCAAAATGAAAAAAAAAACCAGAATGGATTATTCCCATATTTCAATGAACGTTCTCTCTAATCGTACACCCTTCTCCGGGGTAGCAGTTTGCAGTGAATTGAGATTAAAATTTAACGCGAGCCTCATTTCCCCTTTTAAACTTCATCTTCTCCACTCCCTGGAGGGCTCCTGAGAGAACTTGCACCCTTAATGAAATCTTGAGTTACGAGACTGGCGTTCCCTTTTGCCTCTCGAGTGATAAATTTAGGAAAAACCTCCTCCCAGGACTACGCCCTCTAATCTCCTAATGTATTTCTGTAGAGAAATAAATAAGGGTGGGTCGTTTCCGGATCTATTTCAATTCAAACCGATAAATTATTCCTTATTATGTGTAAAAATGATACAACCACCCCTAAGTACACGTAATAAACTATATTTAATAGAATAACATGAAGTTGATGAATCAAAGAGAAGCCGATCGTTAATGAACATCGTAAAAACTTAATTCATATAATTTAAAAAAGATTTGACTTCTAAATTGTTTAATCAAAGTTCGTTCATTCGTCCGACGTTGTCGTGTTTGTTCTCTGAACATGATCTGTTTATAGACTTGTATATTCATGATCAAGATGGTGAGTTCAATCAGGAGAATACAGTCAACAGGAAATAGAACTTTAATACGCAGGCTTACTCAGATACTTAACTAAATTGAAAAAAAAAAACTCGGCGCTTTGCGCCTCGGCGGGGGGCTCCGCCCCCCTGCACCCCCCGGTTTATTTCTTTTTCCATACTCTGTATGAAATCATAGGAACACAGAATGTGTTTTTGCGATGCTAGTCATCCGTTAAATAAAAAACAACAATAATAAATGTGGAGTCTTTGGCAATAATAAAATAAATAATTGTTAGATATTTAATTTGGTCTAAAACTCTATAAATGTTATATAAATAAATATGTAACTACAAGAAAAATACTGTATAAATTGAGAGCTTTCCAACGAATGGTGAACAATTTCTGTGCAATGAACACTGCGGGAGTTCTATTTCCTTACCAACGGCTTGGTTGCACGTGAAAATCATTATAAAAGGCGCGTAACGGTTTTTTCTGTCGCTTTTTCGTGACGATTTTTTTTCGGTAGGTCATCGCAAAAACACATTCTGTGTTAAAACATATGATATGATTTTACTAAGGAGGATGGTTAAAATTCATTTAGTCGTTAACAAATATCGAAATGAACCATGAATTAGTTGATATGGTTTTGCTATTTTGTGAACTAATTTTTGAGGTTTTGTTAATTTTCTCTAGTCAGAGAAAAGAAAACATTGTAGGTAAAACAGATAAGAAATTGAAAATAAGGCTGATATTTTCAATATTTAATGACATCAATCCTTTGGATGAATGAATATTTAACCTTTGGAATCGACCAAGAAAAAAAGTTAATCCTCCTAAACATTTACTTTTATTTAGTACAGGCCCGCATGTACTAGCTGTACTTTGTGTGGCTCAATCTCTCAGGAGTCTTTATGTGAAATAAATACCTAATGTATTTTGTACCAAATTCTAATCCGATTCTGAAGAGGGAACTGGGCTTATTTAACGAAGTTGAAGGTTGATCTGATCTGGTTGATCAGACCAAAACCGTTGAATGATAGGGTCGTGGTGGCTATCTTGATCATCCGGCTCGAAACTATTAATTGATCCTTTGAGGAGGTTGTGAGGTGAGTGAAGGTGTGAAGGAAAGAAGTGAGGTAGTTAAGTGACAGAACAGAAAAGAATGGCATGCGGTGGCTGCATGATACGGCCTTATACAATAAGTATCAACGCAAGTATCGATTCCATAAATCATGTTTATAGACTCCCACTTCAATAAGAAGCAATACGATTGAGGTCCAGTTCATCTATGGGAGTGGGTGTATACTCCTGGAAGGCAGGAATGCACAATAGGTACACATGAGAGGTGAAAGGATGCTGTCGCCGCCCGTCTCGGCCGTTATTTCAATGACACAGGCTTCTCAAGTCACCACTTCACGTGTGGTTTTTTTGAACCGTTGAATGATAATTTATGGCATTTAGGGATTGGGTCCCAGTTCAAGATGGACGAAACAGTGCTCTTTTGAAGGCAATCGGGTCTATGGTACTATTGAATTTTGCAGAAACCTTCCACTCTGAGCTCTCATAGAATGTCGACCTACCTTCTGAAGGAAAACACAAATTTGAATTTTAGGAAGCTTAGAAACTCATTCCGAACTCTTTCGATTCCATCCTCGCTTACTGAATTAAATGGTGCCCGAAATCGGTCAAATCAAAGCGAAAATGAGTATTTTCAAAGCCATGAAAACACGGAAATCTGCCGAGTTGCGTCAATATCGGAGCCTTTACTATAATATGTGACACTGTGTCTTACAAAGTGGAATTTTCTAATGCATTAGGCTCCAGTACTGCTTTCAACAAAGTTTATTAATCTGGAGTATTTCAGCAAGATTCTTTCCATGTTGTGAAAATGTCTCTTGATTAGAAACTCCGCCCACAGCCGTTTCATCGTCCTGGCGTTCCCCTCTTTCCCCGAGTACATTAAGATGTACCGTAGTAGATTGTCCGGTAGCACAAGCTGCTCTTACCCGCTCCCAGGCCCAAACACAAGCGCCATTAACACTGATAAAGAACCCCTACGCCGCCGGCCG
This sequence comes from Apolygus lucorum, assembly GCA_009739505.2. NCBI lineage: Eukaryota > Metazoa > Arthropoda > Insecta > Hemiptera > Miridae > Apolygus > Apolygus lucorum. The sequence continues at coordinate 12,878,657 of CM019182.2, forward strand.
CAGCCCTTCATTAACCTGACAGTTACTGCTTGGCTATGACCCCTCCACCAATCTACCCTCTGGGGCGGGCGTTTTATACACTTTGGAAACGTACGTATTCGCCTTTATTGCTTTTCTACCAGGTTTTCCTCGTTTTCTCCTCCCCAACCCCGAGATTACCCGTTCATATTAGCTCAGGCTGTTTGTTTAACCGTCCGCTTCAATCTCGCATGCCGTTTTTCTGGGGTCGAAATGAACCATTATTTGAGAGAGCGACTACTGTGGTCTGTTAGTAGAAAATGCTCAATGTGCTTTTCGACAGCAGTACATATATTAAGCCTAGGAATAAACAATTGTACCTGCATTACGATTGCTGCCATCCTCGTCACACTAAACGCTCTGTCCCTCAATCATTGTCCATTAGGGGACATAGAATTTGTAGCGATCGGAATGATATGACGTTTTTTTTTTTGCTGGACTGCGAGGAAAACTAGAGGAGAGTCCAAGATTTAATGATTCCCGCAAGAGTCCGCTACAGACGAAATTCGCCTGATTCTTCAGATCAAGTGCCATTAGTCACAACATTCTTTTTTGGAGTCCAGAAGATGAATAGCATACTCCGAGATTCCAAACCATTTTGTCCTCAAATCCCCAAACTCGAGAGGTTTTTCTGACACACCGCGGGTAACATACAGACAAAAGAAAAGGATAGGCGAGATTTTTTCTCATTGACACCCAGATGCACAGCAACTGGAACCTCGACAGCCAGGAGTACATCCCTGCAGAAAGCCAAGATGCAAATTATGCAATCTGGTGATTGAAAGTCCTACCTTCTCCTCCACGAAGTCCAATCACTCGTACAAGCGCCGGGGTTAGCAGAGTACCAATCTCGGGTGTGTGTTTATCAAATGATCAGTAGAAAATGCTCCAACCCAGAAGCTTTTTTGTTGGTAAGGCCATGACGCCTCTCAACCCAAGGATGAACCCTCCAGGGCCTCCGTAAGCCAAGCCCGGTAGCTCCCTGTAGCCATCCATGCTCAGAGCCATCAGGCCACATTTGATGAGTGCTACGGAGTGAAGGTTCTACGCACAATGCCAAAGGGGAATGATCGGCCCCTTCAGCAGTCTGAGAGGGCACACATTAGAATTCTATGTGCCAGCAGACCGCCTGGGATGAACCTGAACGAGTAATTCAAGACGAGCGGAAAACGAAACGAGAAGAAAAAATGGATTCCTTCCTACAATAATTGTTGATGCTGTGCTGGTTGGTTATGAAAAGCGTCTCCAAAATCAAGCAACCAACCCCATAACAACCATGAGCGTCTAAATCGCACCTACAACATTAGTTCATGAATCCTCCGCTAGGGATAATGAAGCGTTTTTCCTTCGAATCAGATGAGATAAGCTCAGTTACCCATTTTGGTAAAGCTTGAGATAATGCGATGCAGCTGATTCAAAGGAAAAATGCTTTACAATGCCTAGCGGAGGAAGTATGAACTAATGCTGTAGGTGTGATTTAGACGTTTGTACAACAACCTGTTGTATCCAGTCTTTCATTAAATTCTTCTAATTTTTAAAAAGGCAAAGTGGCCGAAATATCAACTTAACTATCTTTCTTCTTTCTCTGTAGTATCTATAAATAATACCAGTGTTCAGTAGAACCATCGAGTAGAAGTTCGTTTTACACACATATATTTATATAAATATTTTTTGAAAATTTGCCTCAAGCCTTTAATGTTACTGGAAGAAACGAAGAGCTAGTGTGGTATTACGTATTTAGTTAGCGATCCAAGAACCCTCAGTCGGTATTATGGTATATTCGTGATAATTAAATTTCTTGTTAAGTTGACTGCTTCGCCCACGCTTAGAGGAGTAGATGAAATTTTTAAATACTCTAAACAACCTTCCTTAATAAGGTAGTACAACCGTGTAGGTAGTAATTTTGTTAAAAATTAAAATTGTAAATTTTTTCTTCTATTTTTTGGTTTATTGTTTTCAGTAATGAACCAAGGGAATCGAGCAACAAAAAAATTGTAACACCCCTCAAAATTTGATGTTTTACGTTTCAAAGCATGTAGAATCCAAAAATCAAATTAAAGTTTTTTTAAAATCCTTCCGTCTGCCGTTTTAAAAATAATTTATTTATTTACAGTATGGAATATAAACAAAGAAACTAGTAAGTAATTTTGTAGTAGTCTAGTGAATTTCAGACTCAATTCCCTGTGAATCTTGATAAATTGACGCTAAGTGTATTGAGTTTAGTCTCCAAACTTAGTCTCAATGATGTTATTTTGATTCCATGTTTTTTGATTTGACATCTTGGATTTGAAATCTGTATTCTGTTCATTTTGGTATTTGATTTTAGGTTAATTATGTTTGAACAAAATGGGGAATTTGCCTCAATTGTAGATTCTCGAATTTCAGGTCAAATTCTTTAATGGTGCACTAGAATAAAGTTTACCACCAGGAATACTCAAGGGGAAAAAATTACGTAGAAGAGATGCCTAAACAAGTGAAGCCTTTTTCCATCTCCCTCAAATTCTCCAAATTTTTTGGATGGTTTTTTGAGCAGCACACTATGGTTTTCTTCTATATCAGTAAACCTTCTTCCGAAAAATAAAAATAAAAAAATTTGAGGCAAATTCTCCATTGAAAATAACAGGGTTTTAGGGGAAATTTGGGCACCTGTTTAGAAAGGTTGTTTGTTCCAATCAATCGAAGGGCCAAGTTTTTGTTTTCCTAAAATGGTTCCTTTTTCTTCATAATGCAGTTCTAGATCACCCTACTAGAAGTTAACCCAATGTATAATTAAATTAAAATCTAACAAAACCAATTGATTCAATTTAAAGAAGGAATGTTTGAAATACATCGGAAGAGAGTTTTTCAACTTGAGACTTATAATAGCTTCGAGAAGTAAGTTACGTGTTTGACAGATTATTGATCATTACTTTAAAATTAAATATTTTTTTTTTTTGATACTCGTTGATAGCCGTTGCATACATATATTATACTACTGTAATTTGATCTGCTGAGTTTTGCAATAAAAAAATTTCTACAACCCAACACAAAAATCGTGTCTTAAAATGTGATCAAAGATTAAGCGAAATTATATAGCCTACTGCTGCTAAGTATGGGAAATTCGAGGATATTACTCCGTTAAATTTGAGGATATTTCGGAGGATTTGGGGTGCCTCTAGTTCCATCGCTATCGGGATTTGAAAGCTAATCTTCGGAGGTAAAGGCGGGAAAGCTGGAAGGAAAGCAGGGGCTAATATCCATCCTGCAGCTAATGATTGCGTATCCGAGTTGGTGGAGATTTCGGTTAATCCCTTTCGCCCCGAAACCTGTCACATTACCTGCTATCTCACCTCCCGACCCCTCCTTTCCCGAAGGTCTCAACTTGACTTACTCAAACTGTTATTGTAATTGGAGTGCTTTCGTTATCTTTTCCTTGGAACCCAGTAAATTGGCATTAGGTTCGAGATAAACAACCCACGCCTTCAAGGTGGGTTATGGAAGGGTTAGGTTCCTTTCTAGGGGACCAAATGTTCGTTTGTTCTATTTCGGTAATTCCAAGGAGCTTAGTAGGTACTTGTCCCACACTCGTCAATCAATTTCATGTAATAAAACCACACAAATAATATACGAATGAAATCGCTCGCGTTGAGACTGTGGAAACCCATTTTAATAAAAAACGGAGTAAAGAAGAACGTTGTCTATTTTCACGAAAATAATGAGTTATATAATTAATTCGATTTCGACGGTTAGATCGTCTTTGTAACTTTAACTTTGTAACTAATTATTTTCGTGAAAATATACTACGTTTTTCGTATTCCGGTTTTTAATAAAACAAAGCATAATTTACATTACATTTTGGTGGACTCATCATAATCTGCAAATTTTTTGTCGAATGGTTAGATCCTGAAAACCACAAACGAAAGTTGAAGGCAAAAGAAGCAAGGGTGTGCAAGATGTCGTTGTTCAAAAATCTTAATTTTGGGGGTTTCAGTCAGAACGAGTGATGTATAACCAGTCTCCCATCGTGATAAATTATCTCAATCGTATACTAGAGTAAGAAACATGAAGATCAATATCACACCAATAAAGAAATCACATCATCCGTATTTTGAAATCCTGGACGGACTGCTGGAAGAAGGGTCACTACATTTTCACGGCGAGTCCTTGTTGATGGAGGAGCCTCCTTAGACCATTTGAATTTTTTATTTTTAGAAAGGAAGTGTGCAACTAATCTTCTGTTTGTTTGTACTGTGCTACTCTCCTCCTCTTCGTGACTATTCTCTGCATTAGAATCAACTTCCCACTCACTTTCCGAATCGAGAACTTAATCTTTTCTACGGCATCAATCTCGTTACATATTTTTATGAAGTGGTCGTCAAAAGAGAAGATCGCAGAATAGTTTACAGAAAAATACACACTGGTTTTACAAGAGTCTCAAAACGAGAAGTGACAATTTTATTAGAAATCATAAACACATTGGAACCTGGTTTCCAAACTCGATGCTTAGCACTTCACAACACCATCCCCTTGTTTGTCTTTTTCCTTCTTCTGATTAGGATAGAGTGTGAGATTGTCAGCTTGTACCACAAATAGTTTCTTTCCTGGTGTTTTTATTCTAAATATCACATTGCTTATAACCTTCATGATTTGGCAGGGTCCCATCCAAGACGATTGCAACTTAGGGCATATCCCCACACGCCGACGAGGTCGAAAGTACCAAACCTGGTCACCAACCTGAAATCGTGGTTTGTCAGTATGAACATCGTACTGTCTTTTTACTCTATCAGCGACACTAAGCAACCTCTTTCGCGCAATGTCATGCACTTGCTCAAGCTGATCTCGCAACATCTGGGCATAAGTTGTCTGAGCTGTTGCACCTGGAACTGCTCCTGCTAAAAGATGCATAGGAAGTACAAGTTCCCTCCCCATCACCATTTGAGCCGGAGACAGTCCTGTTGTTGAATGCTCCGTAGCTCTATATGCCAAAAGAAAGCAAGGGAGTTTCAAATCCCAGTCTCTTTGGTCACTATCCACCACTTTGGCAAGGGCCTCCCATAAAGTGCGATTGAATCGTTCTACTAGGCCTGAGCTTTGGGGATTAAGAGGTGTAGCTCGGGTTTTATGCACGTTGAGAAGTGCAGTCACTTCTTTGAAGACACGTGACTCGAAGTTGGTGCCCTGGTCTGAGTGTATTTCACGAGGTACACCGAATCGGGAAATAAAATTATCAATCAGACCCCTAGCCACTGTTTCTGCCTGAACATTTGGAACTGCAAAGGCCTCGGGCCATTTCGTAAAGTAGTCGACGACTACCACAATGTAGCAATTTCCGCGATTTGTAATAGGCAGAGGACCAACAACATCGATGCCCAGGCGCTCAAACGGGGTTCCAACATTATAACTTTGCAAGGGTGCCTTCTTTTGTTTACTTTTACCACCCCGCCGACCACATACATCACATGAAGCGCAGAACCACCTAACATCTTCATGTGATCCCGGCCAATAGAATCTAGTTCGGACCCCTGAAATAGTTCGTTTCCGCTCATAGTGGCCTAACTCGTGTGCCACTCGCAAAACCTCCTTCACCCTACATTTGGGCACCAACATTTGCTCTACTTGAGAATTTCCGTTATGACTTTCCCATCTCCTAATCAGCAAACCATTTTTCAATTCAAGTCGTTGGGATTGAGCCCAGAGCACCTTGGTTTTCTTTGGAAATGCGGCCACATCTTGCCAACTAGGACTCCTTCCTGTAAACACCCACTGATACACTGGTCCTAAAACGGGATCCATCTTTTTCCACTCGCGTCGGGACATATGCCCTATTTCAACCTCCGAACCTAGGTCTTCGGAGTCATAAATAATACTGATATGTCCTTCTAGCTAATCTGGAGGATTAGCAAATTGTTTGGAGGAGAGGGAAGGTATTTTTCCAAGAAATGTTCGCGGGGAACTGGACTTTCTGGTCACCATGACCCGACGCGAGTGCTCAAGGGTTAAATTTCCTTCCAATTTTTTAGCTTACCGAGAATTTGTTTTGAGCTACCTCTCTGACAACGACCTGCGGTTGCATTAAAAGCTCCATTGGTAACTCCAAATTGGTAACTCCATCTGGTTAGAGCAGATTATTAGATTGTCTGAGGTTTTAAATAAATTGAAATTCAGTAATGGAAAACTGGGAGAGGAGATCTAGACAACATGATTGGGAACGAGTAAATAAATATGTTTCGTTTGCTTCGTTCGGCGAAACACCCATTACTCATCCAGTAAATTTAAACATGGACAAGGGAGCATTGCACACGTTTGATACGTATGCTAAATCATACTTCAGGTGTGGTAGTGGATGATGCTCGGTTTATGCTGATGGAAGGAGATTCGTTCTTGATGCCGCAGAGGAATGCCCGAAGTGCGCCTCGGTTAAACCAGACACTTTCAATCACTTTCTTAGTGTTTCCCTGGGAAAGCCAGAGAATAATGCCGCACGGTGTCGATTTATTATCTCTGGATAATGTATGTAACTTACTACACATCAGGTAATTGTGAGCAATCAAGTTGTACAGCTTAGTGAGAGAATCCCCTTTGAATCAGAGGTTACATTAGGGAGGTTTGTTGAGGGGGGGGGGGGCTTCAAATGTGTCGTTCAATTTCTTGTGGTTACTATTATTATTATTTGTTTTTCCTTTCTCATTCTTATTCTTATGTCAAAAAACTTTACAAATAAACGCATTTAAAAAATTCATTTCATATTCAACGTTCTATTTGTTCAAATTAAGGTCTCGATCAGTCTGTAAGTCAGCTTCCTCCATAGCCTGAGAATGCCATAAATCCTGAATCGATAATAGCCTATGCGCGAGCCCAAATTTTGTAAGAACCCTTCTCAAGTTTACTCACCATCTAATGAGACAGATTTGGTGTAGAGTAGATACTCTCAATGATTGTCATCGTGATGCCACGAATGGTGTGTATTTGTTGGATCCAGTGAATTTAATTTGCATTCAAATCGTTGACATTTTTGAAAATCCTCTTTGGGTGGTTATACTGGGGGATGCATCTCCTTCGTACAAAGATGGTAATGAAACGAGAATGCTATGTGACGAATATACAAGACCAATTGGCGAAAGCTTATTGCTGTTCCAAAATCAACACAACAAAATAAGCCTACGCGAGTGACTGGATGATGTATGTATGCAGTCACGGAAGGCGAAAGAATGAGAATGTCGTTCGAAGTTTCTTTCTTCTTCCAAGGATTTGGTATCACGAGCGTAATGCAGTAGTAAAAAGGAGCAAAAAGTCGAAAAAACGATAGCAACTCCTTGATCCAGGTAGTCATTCCCTTCGAGAATTCGCAAGAAGAAAAAAAAACTGCCCTTTTTTCTCCAAACCCGCCCTTTCCGACAAAAAAAAAACTCAAGGTGTAAGGGAAGGAACGGTTCGGAGAGAGATGGCAGCAGAATGGTGCACTACGAGCGGAAAAGACCTCCTTGAATTCAACGCACGTTCGCAGACTAAATCCAAGCTCCACCAATTCTAACTCCTCCTTAGCCCTGGAAGGAGGTATAAGGGAAGAAGGAGAGCACTAAAAAATAATTCACCCCGAGACCACGGACCGATTCTAAATCTTGAAGGAAAAGAAATTAAACGTTTAGTATGTAAGGGGTAGATTTCCTTCGGACGCGCCGTTAGGGTGGGACGTGAGTCTGTGATGGTTTTCTTTTTGTTCACTTTCTTTCTCCTTTCTCTCTATTGCTTTTCTTCCTTCTGGCGAATTTATTTTGAACATTAGATGTACGTTGCTTGGAGGTGAGGAGCTGTGGTGCATTCTCGAATCAACGACGGCAAGGCACGTTCAATTACCACGATATGACATTATGGCTCATGAAATGACGTATAAGCAATTCGACCCAACCAATTGAATGAATTCAAATGTGTCATTGGGGTAAACTCGAATTTTGACTGACGATACACTAACTGATAGTAAGCAGCAAAACGGCGGACGGACGTATTTTTTAAATTCGGTTTTTGGATTCTACGTACTTTGAGACGTAAATCATCAAATTTTGAGGGGTTACAAATATTTTTTCTTGCTCGATTTCAATGGTTCATTGTAGAAAATAATAAACCCAAATCTAGAACTGCATTCGTACCGAATTCTACCCTTCAACCACCCAAGAACTAAATAACGGTAAGTTCGTAGCAAAGTATGAGATAAAGCTGTGGAATCGGTTCACATCAAGTGTGTTCCGAGCATAATGCTCCACGGGATACTTTATACTTCTGTTCATTCCTGAACCAGGCAACTCCGTGGCACGTCGTCTAAAAAGTCGTGCTAAACTTGGTTAGTTTTCCCAACAATTTTCTGATTGCATGTGACGATTTGGGTCTAACTAAACGACTTAGTGTTAATCTCTTAATCGTTTCAGATCCAGTAATCTGTTACATCCCTTGTATAATTCTTAATCCCCCTTCGATAGATTCCGGACATATGTATCAAATATGGATAAACTTGGAAGTTTGGCTATTACATAGAGATAGAGGGCGTTACATTGATTTTGGTTTATTATTTCTAATAATAAGCCTATGTGATCGTATCGCAAAAAATTTTTATAACCCCCCTCAAACTTTGTCACTTTACGTTTCAAGGTGCGTAGAATCCAAATTTGCAATGTCCGTCCGCCGTCCGCGGCACTTTTCTTAGCAACACTAGACCGATTTGGTTCAAATTTGGTATATGGGCTCCATTTGGGGTCTAGTTGTGCCGCGAAGCTTTTGGTTGATGTAGGTCACTTCTAAGGGGTGAAAATTAAGGGTTGAAATTTTCAAGAGTGCCCTAGCTCGAAAACTCTCGGAATAAAGATATCGTTTTTTCACCAATTTTAAATAGTATTGAATTTTTTAAAATTTTTGAGACCACCCGGAGCTCTGTAGGACAAACCGTTCGGTCCCTACGAGTACTTGAAGGTTTTCCTTCGATAAAACAGAATCATGAGTGTGAATCGCAAAAGAGGTCTAATCTCCATTCAAATTTTATCGGACTAAAATGCGATCGCTGTTCATTTCTTCGATTTGTATACAGTTTTGCCTTCTGCGTAACCAGTAATCAAATTTCAATATGAAGCCTTCTATTTTTCCAATCGAGTGTGAAGCGTTTAGTTCTTTCTAATTAACTTGATTGTGAAGGTGTGAAGCCAGTATGGTGTGGTAGGTAGTACCTAGCTGGTAGGTAAAAAAAGTTGGTAGGTAAAAAAAATGTTGGTGGGTAAAAAACGCTGCAAATCATTGTTCAAAAGCTTCTTCATTCTTCAGATCACTGATCAGCTGAGTGAGATCCGAAGCCATTTTCAATCCTATTGAATGAAAGTGCTCTTCCAGGCGTCTCCAGCATTCGAGGAGATCTTCTTCACTCCTCAGATCACTGATCAGCTGAGTGAGCTCCAAGGCCATTTTCAATCCTATTCAAATCAGAAGGGTGATCTATACAGAAAATAATAAACCTTTGAGCAATGATTTGCAGCGTTTTTACTAACAGTCTCAAATTAGTTTTAAAACTCGAAGTGGTTTCAGTCAAAAACATGGTCATCTTATTTTTTCGAAAATTAGTAAACTTTTTGATTTTATAGATGCCAAAATTTGCATGACGAGTTGCTTTTTACCAGAGCGTTTCCTCATATTTTAAACCTAGTTCACTTGAAAAAATAAATTCAGCGAAGTTTTGCGCATTTGCACACGTTTTCTTGCTCTTGAAAATTCTAGAGGTAGATCATCACCCCAATGATTCAGTCAACGTGAAAACTGAGCTTCCTCATTACCGGTGTTAGGAAAGACCTGTAACAGTGCGGCAGTTTTAGATGTTTAGAACGTGTGAAGGTGTTTAAAAAACTGCTATTATTAAGGGGTCGTCTTAAAGGGTGGTCAGTATGGCATTGAGTTTATTTTCAACCTTGAACAACTAGGTTACCGTCCTCATCTCATGATGGTAACACCAAGATGGTGCCTTCGCTATTGATGTCTCAGTGGTCTCTGGGACAGAGAACACTTGCAGAAATCAAAGTTGCACTATTGAAGGGTGCAGCAGCGCTTGCCAACTTTATGCTAAGTCAAAGATGATTGGGACAAGATTACCTACCGGGGGATATGCCATGGGAAGTCAGCCAAGGATCTGCCCATTTTCCGTGGGATAGTGGATGACCTCCCTAGTCCTGACAGGGTGAAGATTTATCTGGTCTGCATTCAAGGCTATGCCAACTCAAAGACCCGCCATGACTCGAGCAAGTGTCCTCCGTGAGACTTGGAGCTGAACTCCATGACGAGGAGCGTCGACTGATGGCGTAGCCCAAAGAAACACAACCAGCTTGTCACCATCATGTCGCTTACTCCTATGCCCGTAGTCGGATCTCGGGTCCTGAAACGAAGCTGCCAGAGATGGCTGCTGAGTGCTCATGGTGCTGATGTAATTACTTTTTTGTACACATTTCAAGTGCAATACCCTTGAATGTAGTGAATATATTAGAAATATTATAGTATAATAGTATAATAAACTAAATAATAGTATAATTACATTATTTCCCCAGTTATAAATTAGTAATGCAACTGTTTAAAAAAAAAGCGCTGCAAATTACTACACAAAGGTTTATTTTTTTCTATATAGATCACTCGTCTGCAAAGAACTTGGCTTTGCCATTGTTACTACCAACCATCATGAAGAAATTCAACGATCTCATTTCGGTCAGCTAAAATTTTAACGGAGATTAGGCCTTTTTTGCTATTCACACTCGTGTTTCTGATTATTGTAAGCAAAACCCTTAAGTTTCCATAGGGAGCGAACGAATTTTTTTCAACTTACCATGCATAGGTACCTACAACAAACTTTACACCTTCATAATCAAGTTTATTTGGAAGAAAAAAACGCTTCACACTCGATTCGAAGAAATAGGGAGCTTAATATGGAAATTTTGATTACTGGTTGCTGATGAAACATAACTGAATACAACTCCAAGAAACGAACAGCTATCACATTTTGGTTAGCTAAAATTTCAACTGAGATTAGGACTCTTTGGTGATTCACACACGTGATTTATCCTATTTTTGGATTTAAGTCCAAAACTTAAGTTCTCGTAGGGAGCGAACGATTTGTCGTACAAAGCTCCGGGTTGTCTCTAAAAATTCTAAATTTTCAGTACTATCTTAAATTGATGGAAAAACAATAACTTTATATCAAAATTTTTTAGTTAGGGAGTCTTCAGAATTTCAGCCCTTGTTTTCAACCCTCTTGCCCACTTACCATTAATAATTTTTATGTGAAAATTTTTTTAAAAATGTTTCACCACTACAACCGATGGTTTAGTACCTAAATATTTACATCATATCATTGTATCAGCACTCAGCAGTAGTGCAAGCACCAAGCACCATCTGGCTGCTTGGTATCAGGGTCCGAGATCCGACCTCGGACATTAGGGTGAGGGACAATGTTGAATCACCTTGTCCCAGGATTGATGGAGGGAGGATTGTGCCTCTTTTGGCTATCTCATCTTCCAACGCTTCTCCTCCCCATGGGGTTTGAGTCGAAATTTCATCAAAATCGGTCACTGCTAACTGAGGAAAGTGCTGCGTAAGATGGACGGACGGCCAAATTTTTATTCGATTTTTGGATTCTACTTACCTTGTTACATAACCAACAAATTTTGAGGGGGGGGGGGGTGAAAATTTGTTTTTTTGGTCGATTCCAGAAATTTATTATTGAAAATAATAAACCAAAATTGAGTCTAAAACGTGTAAAGGCGTTTCAAATTACTATTATAGACATGGCCAGTCCTGTAGGGTAGTTATGATAATTTGGGTTTATCGTAGGTTTTATGTGCCCAACTGGATCAAGATGCCGAAAATGGGATGTACGAGGAAGAAGTGCCCCGCCGTCAATGTAAATTTCTCCACCGAAAAAAAAGGCAGAAGTGGAAGAAAAAATCCAAGATGGTAAAGGGTGGGAAGCGTAATAAAAGTAGATAGAAACACAATTCTTACTGTTGGGCCCTCAAGTCAGATAAAAATAATGTAACGGTCTTAGACATATATAAGGGGGTCTAGGGAAAGCAAGGAAGGAATAGGAAGAATAGGGTTGGGCATAGGAGGGTAACAGCTCGAGATTTGAAATTCAGACGAGTGATCCCTCAAGAGGGTCGCTAGTTCGCATTGAATCTCGAGCACAATAGCTGGCTGCCAACATTCGGCATTCCCTTTCCAGTTTTTTTTTTTTTTTTTTTGGAGGGTACACATCTCCGGTTTCTTGAGCGAGAGAGCGCGGGGAGGTGGAAATATAAGGGTTGAGGAAGAGAAGGGGCAGCTGCCCCCAGGGAGTTCTTTGCTCAAAGAGGGAAACTTTCTCTTGAATACATTATATACATATATACTCATATACATTTGAGAACGAGGAGGGATTTTTTGCCTCTTTTTTGCGTAACCCCCGCCCTCACCGTCGCGGGCCGTATTCGCATAACGTTTTTCTTGGGAACTCGTAACCTCAATTTTCCAGAACCTTCCGACCGCGGGGTCTATCTGAGAAGGGATAGAGTGAATTTCGGTTTGGAATAAGAAAAGAGGCTAAGATGGTGGAAACACTTGTGGGAGGAAACATAAAAAAATAATAAAAACAGGAATTTTTGATTTTCAAGTTTGTATTTAAACATTACTTGTTGGTAATCTGTCGTCATAAAATCAATTAATTGCTCTCTAGTTCGAAATAACTAGTTGGAGATTAAAAAAATATTTCACAGGAAGATAAATAATTCTAGATGTTCATTTTATCATGGAACATGCTTTAGCCATCACCTAACGGGGCAAAAACGTGACGAAACCGTAGAACGAAAGTAGCGCGGGATTTGGTACCTAATGATTTTCACTTACAACCGACCCGTTTCTAGGGAAATGTGTCGCCGTTAGTTTTCATCCCCCGAAAATCGTTCGCCACTCGTTGAAAAGCCCTCAATTTATGCGTAAATTATATTATATACTGCTGTATAAATATGGACTGTATAGATATAAAAAGCTGTAAATATGGTCGAAGCTGAGATATACCTCTGATTTGAAAGAACTATGAACAACATTCGCGGTAAAACCAACATAGATTTAGTGGATTATATTGATGTTGTTGGTTGACTTGGGTTTTACGAATGTAAACAGGCTTTAAACAGGCTGAACACAGGCTTTTAGTTGTGGTTTGTTCTTTGACGCTTTAGATTTTTTAGATTTCTTAATAATAACAATACCTTTGGGACATCAAGAGATGAATGAAATGACGAGCAATTTGAAAAGAAAACCCATAAAGAGCTAAATTAAAACAACAAACAACAAATTCCTAGTAAAAGGAAACGGCAAACAAACAAAACACGGCTAAAGCATGTTCCATGTTTTTTGAATTTTTGCAGAAGGCTGTAAGCGGTGACCATCCGGGGGTCAGGGGGCTTGCCCCACGGCGAGTTTTATTTATTTATGTTTGAGAACTCTCCTTCAAGGCGGAAGGGGCACGCCATAAGAAAGAGAAACCAAATAAATTAATTTTTTGTTTGTTCTTAAGCGTTTATTTATCAATATATCAACTAGTTACAATTGAGGTATAATACATCAGGTAACTATCTAGATATTTACTTCACATATAGGGCTGTGACCTTACATGGCTTGTCTGTGGCTTCTTTTAAAATGCCCAGTAGCACAGGATATTCTTTGGTTCCAGAAATTGTTATAGGAGGTGGGGGTATACCTTCTTTTCTTTGGAACTTATACGAGAAGGGGATTTTTCTCGTACTTTGCCCTGCTTCTCAGGAGGAGATTTGTAAGTTTTCCTCATTTTATTCTTTACTCTGATCCACTTCGTGTCAATAGCCAAATCATCTTCATCGGCTGTGTCTGTATCCTCTTCATCGCGGGGTTTTAAAGTTTTAGACTTTGGTTGGGAAGGTTCTGTTCTAGAGATCGTCGCCACCTCTCTTAAAACTGAATTCTCCGACTGAATTCTGCCGAATGCTGATATCTTGGCTATGCAACCCGCGCCATGGTTTGAAGAGTCCGGAAAGCAGCCGAGAAAATTATGGTGATGATGATAATCGTTAACGGCACTTGAAGAAGGAGGATGCATCGAAGTACAAAAATATACTCCTGCTCAAAATTAAAGCACCACCATTTACATCTTCGTCTGTCCCCTTATTTTTTTCCCCTATCAAGTTTTTATCCATTTGCGCACATTGCTTGCAAACAAAGAATGAAAAAGGTAACCAAACAAGGCACAATTTCGAGAGAAAAAAAAGTTTTTCATAATTTAAAGAAATATGTACTCCTTGTGGTAAAATTATAAAAATTGAAAACGTGAAAAAAAGGTTTGAATTATGCCACTTTAGCTTTTCAATAGTTGGTATTGTTGCGTTCTTATCGCATTCCATTCGAACGGTTGTTTACGGGTCAAACGGCGTTTAATGTTTCCGTTCATGTCTGTGCACAATGCTTTCTCTTGACGGCGTGCGTCCTATCCTTCTACCCACTTCGCCTGCGACACTCGCCCAAGCCACTACGCTCCTCGCTCTAAAGTTTTTTCACGCGTCTTTTTTTGAGTGAATTTTAAAATTAAAATTAACGTAATATACGTGGGCTCTCACATATACCTACGTAAATTGGATCCCGCTCAAGATCTTCGCAGCCTGTCAACGGAGGGGCCCCTCTCCACTCGTCGTCGACGACACCCAGGTACCGTTTTTATACCAATTTCAATTTATTGTCTGAGCCACGTTTTCATAAATTTCCTTAAATCACGTCGTACGCACATTTTTGGTTACTTCGAACCGGAACATTGACCAATAAAATTGATAATTCACGCCAAATTAGTCATTCAGTTGTAGGATTGAAATAGTTCAATTTTACACGCACGTTCCACTTATTATATCCATGCTAGATCACGTTCAATATTTCAATTTAAGGTTTCGTAATTAATAATATCACGTATAGTTCTAAGTGATTGAACAAACATTTTTATTCCTTCATCCTTTCCTTATCCTCATTGGTCATGTCTACTACCGAGGCCGACAAATTGAAACTCCAAGCGCTCAGCAGAAGAAGGGATAAATACTGTACTCGACTCACTGCATTGCACGATATAGGCAAAAGGTGTCAAGACGCTTTTTTGAGAAAACAAACACCCAGTTCGAGTGAAACTGATGCTTTCATATCACGTTTTAGGAGAGTAGAAGATGATTATAGTTGTTTTGATGAAATTTCCGATCAGATCGGTGATCTAAACGCTAAGGTTGATGTGTGTGACCAGGTTGAGATTATAAATGCTTATGCCGCTTATGAAACCATGTACTTTGCTGTTCAATCCATGGCCCGCACTTGGAATATCAATCAATCCCCTTCTCCAGTAACTACGTTGCCTCCACCTCCTAGTCAATCATGTACATCGCAGCTACGACTACCTAAAATTGAAATTGAACCATTTGATGGATCTATAGATAAATGGCCTAATTTTTACGATTTGTTCAACACCTTAGTACACAACAACAAGCAGTACACTAAAATCGAAAAATTCACTCATCTGAAAAGTTTACTTCGCTCTCACGCTTTATCACTGGTACAGACACTCCCCATTACCAGTAATAATTACACCATTGCTCTTCAAACGCTAATTGATAGGTTTCAGAGCGTCAGACTCCTCGGAGCGAATTCGATTGAGAAGTTATTGTCTTTCAAGCCAATGATCTCAAACACGCACTCAAGTTTAGTACAATTTTTGGATATTTTTTCCACAAATATCAACGCTTTAAAAGGTCTTCAAATCCAAGATTTGTTTGATTTTTTTGTACTGCAACTTGGATTGAAAATGCTACCTGAATCAACCCGCAGAGAATTTGAAATCAAGTACTCGAATAAAGATATACCAATGTTCGCTGATCTTTCAAATTTCGTTCTTGAACAAGTTCGAATTTTAGAATTATCTCCTGATAAAGTCAAGAGTTCTGAAGGATCAACAAAATCACGCACAAATAATTATTATAAACCGCCAAAAACGTATCAATCAAAAACCGCATTGTTGTCCACTACTGGTGAACAAAAACGGGACCCATCAAAATGTCCAAAATGTAAAGGGACTCATAAGTTATACGCATGTCCTGAATTTAGAAGTTGATAGTCCAAGATCGCCACGCGTTCGTCAAGGCCAACACGCTCTGCTACAATTGTCTTGGTTTTCATTTTGCTTCAAATTGCCGTTCCTCTTCCATGTGCAGTGAATGCAAGAAAAACAATATGAATGGTAGACATCATAGTTTATTACATTTTTCTAATAATGAGTACAATAATCATAATAATAATCCTGATAAGCCCGCAAATTACAGTCCACTGCGAAATGCACCATCTACCTCTGGATCATCAAATACCGTGACTTGTGGTGTCACTCTGACTTGTGGCACACTGCCTCGAAATGGGGTGTTATTGTCTACTGCGATCGTCCATATTAGAGATAAGTCAGGTATTCCAAGACCCATTAGAGCTGTCCTCGATTCAGGATCTCAAACTAGTCTCATAACTGAGGCCTGTGTTCAAAAACTAGGATTGGCTAGGCGTCATGTGTCCATGGGATTGGCTGGCATAGCGAATTTATCCGCTCCAACCACTAGAGGAATAGTTGGTTGCACTGTTTTGTCTCCTCATAGTTCAACAGATCTGTTCTCCACTGATGCTTTGATCTTGTCGCAGATTTCCACTCCGCAACCCAACTTCGTAGTTGATCATGATATCTATGATCGCTTCAAGCATCTCCAGCTAGCTGATCCATTGTTCGATAAGAGATCGTCTGTCGAGTTTCTCCTTGGTGCAGACTTGTACTCAAGCATTCTTTCAGATCCGTGTGACATTATCAAAGGTCAACCCGCTGCTATCAAAACTATTTTTGGATGGGTTATCGGTGGACCCATTCCCACCCCTGAAAACGTTTCACCCCGAGGTCCCACTCACTCTCTTGACTTGTTGTGAGCAGTTGGACTGCTCCCTCAAGAAATGGTGGGAAATTGAAGAAATTAGTATGCCTTCCGCTGAAAATCCTGAAGACATATATTGTGAGGATCATTTTGTTCAGACCCACACTAGGGATGACACTGGTCGTTATAGTGTGTCATTACCATTCTCGCGTACTGATTTCACGCTCCCCAATACTCGAAATTACGCTCTAAAATGCTTAGTCAATTTAGAAAAACGCTTAAAACGCCAACCCCATATCTTTGAAGAATATCGCGCTTACATGGATGAATTTATTTCGTCGGGCCACATGAGTCCTGCGAAAACTACTGCTGATTACGTTATACCGCATCATTGTGTCGTTAAGGAATCTAGCAGTACTACCAAAGTACGTACGGTATTTAACGCTTCGTTTCGTCCAGATTCGTCAACCCCTAGTCTCAACGATGTCCTGCACAGTGGTCCCAAATTACAGAAGGATATTTCCGATGTCATTTCCGCCTTTCGCCTTGGTGCGATAGTTGTCTGCTGCGACCTACGTCAAATGTACAGGCAAGTCAATGTCTGTTCTGATCAACGAATTTTCCAGCATTTATTTTACCGCCCTTCTCTTGATGGTGATATAGTCGAATATGAGTTGAATACGCTGGTTTTCGGTGTAAAACCTAGTGCTTTTCTCGCTCAACGCACTTTGATTCAGTTAGTGGCCGATGAAGGCAAGAGTTTTCCACTTGCTTCGGATGCGATTCTTCATCAGACTTTCGTTGACAACGTATGTCAGAGCGTGAATTCAATTGACGATGCAATTGCTCTACAAAATCAGTTGATCGAGCTCTTCAGTTTAGGTGGCTTCAGCCTTCGTAAATGGGCCAGTAATCGACAAGAAATTTTGGATCACGTACCTGTCGATTTTCGTGAGCACACGTTCGTATTGGGAGATCAAGATGATGATCATTGTATAAAAATACTTGGTTTACAATACGAACCTTCAGGAGATGTGTTCTCTTACTCTCTGAATGTTGGTGACTTAGTTAACACTAAGAGAGGACTGCTATCCCAAGTAGCGCGCTTGTACGATCCCCTTGGTTGGCTCTCACCAGTAGTTTCACAGCCAAAAGGCTCATTCAACTTACTTGGCTACGAGGTCTAGATTGGGACGACAAACTTCCGCCTGAAATCACTACTGTATGGGAACAGTTCCAGCATACCTTACCTGATCTATCACGCATTCGGATCCCACGCCACATGCCACTCTCGTCTGGATCTTGTCAACTGATAGGATTTTGCGACGCAAGTACTCAGGGGTACGCGGCGGTCATTTACGCTCGTTTAGAATTCAATGGAAATATCAAAATCCACCTTATCAAAGCTAAGAGCAGACTAGCCCCATTGAAAACCGTTAGTGTACCACGATTGGAATTATGTGGTGCAGTACTATTGGTACGCCTTTTGGAATCAATTGCTCCTCTTCAAAATCAAGTTGGTCTTTCATCTGTTTGCCTATCACTGATTCCTCTACAGTATTATCTTGGATACGTACGCCGCCGCACAAACTAAAAACGTTTGTTGCGAACAGAGTTGTTCAAATTTTGGACCGCACACGTCCCTAATGAATGGGGACATGTTTCTACCAAAGAAAATCCTAGTGATTGCGCTAGTAGAGGCCTTATGCCGAGTGACATCTTTGGCCATGATTTATGGTGGAAAGGACCTGCATTTTTGTATACACCGATCAGCACTTGGGGTTCAGTTTCCATCCAGATAGATCCCAACGAGGAGGCACTTTCTGAATTCAAGAAGGAGACTATTCACGAGACACTCCATGTTTCCACCAATATTCCCGCCTTAATTTCCCTGATGGATAGAGTATCCAGCATCACGATTTTACAACGCACCATAGCCCGTATAATACGCTGTCTCCGAAATTTTGCTGCGCGAAAACGAAATTCAGACGTTGATGACGAACCTCTTTCTCCCGTCGAGTTCAACAACGCATTGAACATTTGCATAAAAGAAACTCAAGTTTTCTATTATTCACAGGAGATAGAACGTCTGAAAAGGCAAGAGCCCGTCGCTCCCACTTTGATGAAATTGGCTCCATTCGTTGATGCGCTAGGATTCATGAGGGTGGGTGGAAGATTGAGGCACTCTGATCTTCCTTACTCTGCCAAACATCCGCTAATTTTGCCCAACAAGTCTCGCTTGGCGGCATTGATATGTGATTATTATCACAAAATCACATTACATGGAGGTCAAAGATAGTGCAGTCTTTGATTCAACGCAAATTTTGGATTTTGTCAATTCGCCAGTTGTTACGCAGCCGTTTAACCAATGTCTTACTTGTTACAAGCTCCAGACTCGTCCTATTGAACCGCTAATGTCTGACTTACCCGCCATCCGGCTCCAAGAATGCCGTCCCTTTTTGAACACCGGCGTGGATTATGCTGGTCCTCTGACTATCAAAGAGAGTCAACGTCGGAAAGCCCCTCGAAGCAAGGGTTACGTTGTCCTGTTCGTCTGCTTATCTACTAAAGCTGTTCATCTGGAATTCACAACGTCGCTATCAACTCCCGCATTTCTATCAGTTCTTGATCGATTCATCGCACGCAGAGGACTTTGCACTCGAATCTACAGCGATTGTGGTTCAAATTTTCGTGGCGCTGCTCATCATTTCCACGAGTGTATGCAGGTTTTTACGTTCTGTGAACCCCGAGATTGCAGATCATCTTGCACTACGAGGCATCAAATGGAATTTTATCACCCCCGCTTGCCCCTCACCAAGGTGGTATTTGGGAGTCCGGTGAAATCGGCAAAACATCATCTGATTCGCATCATTGGTCCGCTTGTCCTCACATTTGAAGAGATGATGACAGTTCTCGCGCGCATTGAAAGCCGTCCTAAATAGTCGGCCGCTGGGATCAATTTCTAGTGATCCAAATGACAGTACGGATTATTTAAACTCCAGGGCACTCTTGGTCGGCGTCCCGCTCCTTTCACCTCCAGAGTTTGACTTGGGAGACTCAATGCATAATCTGCGGGATAGATATCAAATCCTGCAAGCGGCAGCTCAGTGCTTTTGGAAGCGATGGTCTAAAGATTATCTGCAAACGTTGATTCCCCGTGAAAAAATGGATCCATCCTCGTGACAACCTTGCTGTTGGAGATGTTGTCTATGTTCAAACTCCAAATACCGCCCCACTTCAATGGCCCATTGGAAGAATTGAAGAAACCTACCCTGGAAGAGACGGAGTCGTCCGCAATGTCAAGGTCCGCACTCCTAGTGGGTCATTGGTTCGACCTGCGCAGAAGCTGGTTGCGCTTCCCCCAGTTGAAGCGGTAGAACCGGTTTCCAAAACAGGACTCTAAAACTTTTCACTCTTCCTAACCTTTTGCCCATTTTGCACCAACTTACCTTGTTCCTCTGCATGTTTGTTCAATTAACTTATTTCTAGTTCTAGTTTCCATAGTGCACTATTTTGCACTGTGAAGTATATTTAAAATTTGTTCTCTTTTGTGCGCATAAAATGACGCAATTTATAAATTTGTTTTCAAAATGTTATTTTGGGTGGGTGGAAAATGTTGCGTTCTTATCGCATTCATTCGAACGGTTGTTTACGGGTCAAACGGCGTTTAATGTTTCCGTTCATGTCTGTGCACAATGCTTTCTCTTGACGGCGTGCGTCCTATCCTTCTACCCACTTCGCCTGCGACACTCGCCCAAGCCACTACGCTCCTCGCTCTAAAGTTTTTTCACGCGTCTTTTTTTGAGTGAATTTTAAAATTAAAATTACGTAATATACGTGGGCTCTCACAATATACCTACGTAAATTGGATCCCGCTCAAGATCTTCGCAGCCTGTCAATGGAGGGGCCCCTCTCCACTCGTCGTCGACGACACCCAGGTACCGTTTTTATACCAATTTCAATTTATTGTCTGAGCCACGTTTTCATAAATTTCCTTAAATCACGTCGTACGCA
>CM019182.2:12899716-12966799 GCA_009739505.2 Apolygus lucorum
TGCCACTTAGCTTTTCAATAGTTGGTATTGTTGCGTTCTTATCGCATTCCATTCGAACGGTTGTTTACGGGTCAAACGGCGTTTAATGTTTCCGTTCATGTCTGTGCACAATGCTTTCTCTTGACGGCGTGCGTCCTATCCTTCTACCCACTTCGCCTGCGACACTCGCCCAAGCCACTACGCTCCTCGCTCTAAAGTTTTTTCACGCGTCTTTTTTGAGTGAATTTTAAAATTAAAATTAACGTAATATACGTGGGCTCTCACAATATACCTTACGTAAATTGGATCCCGCTCAAGATCTTCGCAGCCTGTCAACGGAGGGGCCCCTCTCCACTCGTCGTCGACGACACCCAGGTACCGCTTTTATACCAATTTCAATTTATTGTCTGAGCCACGTTTTCATAAATTTCCTTAAATCACGACGTACGCACATTTTTGGTTACTTCGAACCGGAACATTGACCAATAAAATTGATAATTCACGCCAAATTAGTCATTCTGTTGTAGGATTGAAATAGTTCAATTTTACACGCACGTTCCACTTATATCCATGCTAGATCACGTTCAATATTTCAATTTAAGGTTTCGTAATTAATAACATCACGTATAGTTCTAAGTGATTGAACAAACATTTTTATTCCTTCATCCTTTCCTTATCCTCATTGGTCATGTCTACTACCGAGGCCGACAAATTGAAACTCCAAGCGCTCAGCAGAAGAAGGGATAAATACTGTACTCGACTCACTGCATTGCACGATATAGGCAAAAGGTGTCAAGACGCTTTTTTGAGAAAACAAACACCCAGTTCGAGTGAAACTGATGCTTTCATATCACGTTTTAGGAGAGTAGAAGATGATTATAGTTGTTTTGATGAAATTTCCGATCAGATCGGTGATCTAAACGCTAAGGTTGATGTGTGTGACCAGGTTGAGATTATAAATGCTTATGCCGCTTATGAAACCATGTACTTTGCTGTTCAATCCATGGCCCGCACTTGGAATATCAATCAATCCCCTTCTCCAGTAACTACGTTGCCTCCACCTCCTAGTCAATCATGTACATCGCAGCTACGACTACCTAAAATTGAAATTGAACCATTTGATGGATCTATAGATAAATGGCCTAATTTTTACGATTTGTTCAACACCTTAGTACACAACAACAAGCAGTACACTAAAATTGAAAAATTCACTCATCTGAAAAGTTTACTTCGCTCTCACGCTTTATCACTGGTACAGACACTCCCCATTACCAGTAATAATTACACCATTGCTCTTCAAACGCTAATTGATAGGTTTCAGAGCGTCAGACTCCTCGGAGCGAATTCGATTGAGAAGTTATTGTCTTTCAAGCCAATGATCTCAAACACGCACTCAAGTTTAGTACAATTTTTGGATATTTTTTCCACAAATATCAACGCTTTAAAAGGTCTTCAAATCCAAGATTTGTTTGATTTTTTTGTACTGCAACTTGGATTGAAAATGCTACCTGAATCAACCCGCAGAGAATTTGAAATCAAGTACTCGAATAAAGATATACCAATGTTCGCTGATCTTTCAAATTTCGTTCTTGAACAAGTTCGAATTTTAGAATTATCTCCTGATAAAGTCAAGAGTTCTGAAGGATCAACAAAATCACGCACAAATAATTATTATAAACCGCCAAAAACGTATCAATCAAAAACCGCATTGTTGTCCACTACTGGTGAACAAAAACGGGACCCATCAAAATGTCCAAAATGTAAAGGGACTCATAAGTTATACGCATGTCCTGAATTTAGAAAGTTGATAGTCCAAGATCGCCACGCGTTCGTCAAGGCCAACACGCTCTGCTACAATTGTCTTGGTTTTCATTTTGCTTCAAATTGCCGTTCCTCTTCCATGTGCAGTGAATGCAAGAAAAACAATATGAATGGTAGACATCATAGTTTATTACATTTTTCTAATAATGAGTACAATAATCATAATAATAATCCTGATAAGCCCGCAAATTACAGTCCACTGCGAAATGCACCATCTACCTCTGGATCATCAAATACCGTGACTTGTGGTGTCACTCTGACTTGTGGCACACTGCCTCGAAATGGGGTGTTATTGTCTACTGCGATCGTCCATATTAGAGATAAGTCAGGTATTCCAAGACCCATTAGAGCTGTCCTCGATTCAGGATCTCAAACTAGTCTCATAACTGAGGCCTGTGTTCAAAAACTAGGATTGGCTAGGCGTCATGTGTCCATGGGATTGGCTGGCATAGCGAATTTATCCGCTCCAACCACTAGAGGAATAGTTGGTTGCACTGTTTTGTCTCCTCATAGTTCAACAGATCTGTTCTCCACTGATGCTTTGATCTTGTCGCAGATTTCCACTCCGCAACCCAACTTCGTAGTTGATCATGATATCTATGATCGCTTCAAGCATCTCCAGCTAGCTGATCCATTGTTCGATAAGAGATCGTCTGTCGAGTTTCTCCTTGGTGCAGACTTGTACTCAAGCATTCTTTCAGATCCGTGTGACATTATCAAAGGTCAACCCGCTGCTATCAAAACTATTTTTGGATGGGTTATCGGTGGACCCATTCCCACCCCTGAAAACGTTTCACCCGAGGTCCCACTCACTCTCTTGACTTGTTGTGAGCAGTTGGACTGCTCCCTCAAGAAATGGTGGGAAATTGAAGAAATTAGTATGCCTTCCGCTGAAAATCCTGAAGACATATATTGTGAGGATCATTTTGTTCAGACCCACACTAGGGATGACACTGGTCGTTATAGTGTGTCATTACCATTCTCGCGTACTGATTTCACGCTCCCCAATACTCGAAATTACGCTCTAAAATGCTTAGTCAATTTAGAAAAACGCTTAAAAACGCCAACCCCATATCTTTGAAGAATATCGCGCTTACATGGATGAATTTATTTCGTCGGGCCACATGAGTCCTGCGAAAACTACTGCTGATTACGTTATACCGCATCATTGTGTCGTTAAGGAATCTAGCAGTACTACCAAAGTACGTACGGTATTTAACGCTTCGTTTCGTCCAGATTCGTCAACCCCTAGTCTCAACGATGTCCTGCACAGTGGTCCCAAATTACAGAAGGATATTTCCGATGTCATTTCCGCCTTTCGCCTTGGTGCGATAGTTGTCTGCTGCGACCTACGTCAAATGTACAGGCAAGTCAATGTCTGTTCTGATCAACGAATTTTTCCAGCATTTATTTTACCGCCCTTCTCTTGATGGTGATATAGTCGAATATGAGTTGAATACGCTGGTTTTCGGTGTAAAACCTAGTGCTTTTCTCGCTCAACGCACTTTGATTCAGTTAGTGGCCGATGAAGGCAAGAGTTTTTCCACTTGCTTCGGATGCGATTCTTCATCAGACTTTCGTTGACAACGTATGTCAGAGCGTGAATTCAATTGACGATGCAATTGCTCTACAAAATCAGTTGATCGAGCTCTTCAATTTAGGTGGCTTCAGCCTTCGTAAATGGGCCAGTAATCGACAAGAAATTTTGGATCACGTACCTGTCGATTTTCGTGAGCACACGTTCGTATTGGGAGATCAAGATGATGATCATTGTATAAAAATACTTGGTTTACAATACGAACCTTCAGGAGATGTGTTCTCTTACTCTCTGAATGTTGGTGACTTAGTTAACACTAAGAGAGGACTGCTATCCCAAGTAGCGCGCTTGTACGATCCCCTTGGTTGGCTCTCACCAGTAGTTTTCACAGCCAAAAGGCTCATTCAACTTACTTGGCTACGAGGTCTAGATTGGGACGACAAACTTCCGCCTGAAATCACTACTGTATGGGAACAGTTCCAGCATACCTTACCTGATCTATCACGCATTCGGATCCCACGCCACATGCCACTCTCGTCTGGATCTTGTCAACTGATAGGATTTTGCGACGCAAGTACTCAGGGGTACGCGGCGGTCATTTACGCTCGTTTAGAATTCAATGGAAATATCAAAATCCACCTTATCAAAGCTAAGAGCAGACTAGCCCCATTGAAAACCGTTAGTGTACCACGATTGGAATTATGTGGTGCAGTACTATTGGTACGCCTTTTGGAATCAATTGCTCCTCTTCAAAATCAAGTTGGTCTTTCATCTGTTTGCCTATTCACTGATTCCTCTACAGTATTATCTTGGATACGTACGCCGCCGCACAAACTAAAAACGTTTGTTGCGAACAGAGTTGTTCAAATTTTGGACCGCACACGTCCTAATGAATGGGGACATGTTTCTACCAAAGAAAATCCTAGTGATTGCGCTAGTAGAGGCCTTATGCCGAGTGACATCTTTGGCCATGATTTATGGTGGAAAGGACCTGCATTTTGTATACACCGATCAGCACTTGGGGTTCAGTTTCCATCCAGATAGATCCCAACGAGGAGGCACTTTCTGAATTCAAGAAGGAGACTATTCACGAGACACTCCATGTTTCCACCAATATTCCCGCCTTAATTTCCCTGATGGATAGAGTATCCAGCATCACGATTTTACAACGCACCATAGCCCGTATAATACGCTGTCTCCGAAATTTTGCTGCGCGAAAACGAAATTCAGACGTTGATGACGAACCTCTTTCTCCCGTCGAGTTCAACAACGCATTGAACATTTGCATAAAAGAAACTCAAGTTTTCTATTATTCACAGGAGATAGAACGTCTGAAAAGGCAAGAGCCCGTCGCTCCCACTTTGATGAAATTGGCTCCATTCGTTGATGCGCTAGGATTCATGAGGGTGGGTGGAAGATTGAGGCACTCTGATCTTCCTTACTCTGCCAAACATCCGCTAATTTTGCCCAACAAGTCTCGCTTGGCGGCATTGATATGTGATTATTATCACAAAATCACATTACATGGAGGTCAAAGATTAGTGCAGTCTTTGATTCAACGCAAATTTTGGATTTTGTCAATTCGCCAGTTGTTACGCAGCCGTTTAACCAAATGTCTTACTTGTTACAAGCTCCAGACTCGTCCTATTGAACCGCTAATGTCTGACTTACCCGCCATCCGGCTCCAAGAATGCCGTCCCTTTTTGAACACCGGCGTGGATTATGCTGGTCCTCTGACTATCAAAGAGAGTCAACGTCGGAAAGCCCCTCGAAGCAAGGGTTACGTTGTCCTGTTCGTCTGCTTATCTACTAAAGCTGTTCATCTGGAATTCACAACGTCGCTATCAACTCCCGCATTTCTATCAGTTCTTGATCGATTCATCGCACGCAGAGGACTTTGCACTCGAATCTACAGCGATTGTGGTTCAAATTTTCGTGGCGCTGCTCATCATTTCCACGATGTATGCAGGTTTTTACGTTCTGTGAACCCCGAGATTGCAGATCATCTTGCACTACGAGGCATCAAATGGAATTTTATCACCCCCGCTGCCCCTCACCAAGGTGGTATTTGGGAGTCCGGTGTGAAATCGGCAAAACATCATCTGATTCGCATCATTGGTCCGCTTGTCCTCACATTTGAAGAGATGATGACAGTTCTCGCGCGCATTGAAGCCGTCCTAAATAGTCGGCCGCTGGGATCAATTTCTAGTGATCCAAATGACAGTACGGATTATTTAACTCCAGGGCACTTCTTGGTCGGCGTCCCGCTCCTTTCACCTCCAGAGTTTGACTTGGGAGACTCAATGCATAATCTGCGGGATAGATATCAAATCCTGCAAGCGGCAGCTCAGTGCTTTTGGAAGCGATGGTCTAAAGATTATCTGCAAACGTTGATTCCCCGTGAAAAATGGATCCATCCTCGTGACAACCTTGCTGTTGGAGATGTTGTCTATGTTCAAACTCCAAATACCGCCCCACTTCAATGGCCCATTGGAAGAATTGAAGAAACCTACCCTGGAAGAGACGGAGTCGTCCGCAATGTCAAGGTCCGCACTCCTAGTGGGTCATTGGTTCGACCTGCGCAGAAGCTGGTTGCGCTTCCCCCAGTTGAAGCGGTAGAACCGGTTTCCAAAACAGGACTCTAAAACTTTTCACTCTTCCTAACCTTTTGCCCATTTTGCACCAACTTACCTTGTTCCTCTGCATGTTTGTTCAATTAACTTATTTCTAGTTCTAGTTTCCATAGTGCACTATTTTGCACTGTTGAAGTATATTTAAAATTTGTTCTCTTTTTGTGCGCATAAAATGACGCAATTTATAAATTTGTTTTCAAAATGTTATTTTGGGTGGGTGGAAAATGTTGCGTTCTTATCGCATTCCATTCGAACGGTTGTTTACGGGTCAAACGGCGTTTAATGTTTCCGTTCATGTCTGTGCACAATGCTTTCTCTTGACGGCGTGCGTCCTATCCTTCTACCCACTTCGCCTGCGACACTCGCCCAAGCCACTACGCTCCTCGCTCTAAAGTTTTTTCACGCGTCTTTTTTTGAGTGAATTTTAAAATTAAAATTAACGTAATATACGTGGGCTCTCACAATATACCTACGTAAATTGGATCCCGCTCAAGATCTTCGCAGCCTGTCAATGGAGGGGCCCCTCTCCACTCGTCGTCGACGACACCCAGGTACCGTTTTTATACCAATTTCAATTTATTGTCTGAGCCACGTTTTCATAAATTTCCTTAAATCACGTCGTACGCACAGGTATTACCTTTTCTAGCTCGGATGAGGGCTTGGAGCCCATGCCTATAATCAAGTTTTGGATATCCTCCTGAGGGAGGATATCCCACTCCTCTTTCGCTGCTATTTCCAGCTGCTGTAGATTGTCTGATGGTAGATCTCTGGCTCGAATTCTTCTTTTCAGCATGTCAAAAACATGCTCTATTGGACTCATGTCTGGGCTCCTTGGTGGCCAGTTCAGGATTCAAAATTATAAGGGAAGAAGGAAAGAGACAAACGAAAAAATGGATAGTGGTGCTCTAATTTTGAGCAGGAGTGTATTTGTACAAATATTTTCCTCTCAAACCGTGTTTATTTTCCATATAAATACGACGTAACTCATCCTATCTAAATACAAATCTTAATAATGCTACATGTTTTACCCATCCAAATTGTCATAGAAAGCAAAGTGACAAAAATGCCAACGTTATTTATGCTATAAATATAAATGATGATTCGTCAAATATTCTGTTGCCTAAACTTGAAACCGAAAGTGCTAAAAAGAATGCACATTACAAAGTTTTACAGTTCCTTTTGGTTTATTTGCTTGTAAGATTAATCCTGATATTTTTGTTAGTTATAGGATTTTTAAGAGACATATTTTGTGCTAGATAAAGGAATATCATTAATTTGTTGAGTTTTGGGTTTGGAACTGTCTGGGCACATAGCAGTTACTAACAGTCTGATTGTGAAAATATATCTTTGGCTGAGATCTGCTCCACCAGCCGCCACAAGTTCGTATGAACTTATTAGTTGGTGGGCAGAAGGAACATGCCATTTTCATGTATTTCATAGCATTTCCATGTCAAATTAATCGAATTAATAATTAATTAATTAATCCAATTAGTAATTAATTTCCAAATCAAATTAATCTTTTTCCCAACCAAATTAGACCATCTACTTTGTGAGGTTAGCTACTTTACGGAAATATAAAATGTTATCTTGTGGAAAAGGATTAATTTGATTTGGAAAAAAATTAATTTGGATTGGAGAAAGATTAATTTGACTTGGAAAAGCTATATTTCCTTCTGGTAATAAATTCATATTCTATTCCATTCTAAATTCGTTGAATTGTAAGGAATTTTCTTGAAAAAAGAGTTGTTTTTAGCGCTATTTTAGGAGCGCTAATTTCCATTTGTTCGAAAAGAACGTATCCTCAGGGAATTACGATGACCTTTTTTTGTGCGCACAGAGATAGTGATAAACCGAGAATGCAAATCATTTTGATGGCTCTGTTCATTGTCTTTACTGCGCGTAGTGCCAACGAGAATTAGTCTTAATCAACCGGAAAACTCCCTCTCCCTCGCGTAATGGGGATTTACGCCTCACCATCAACCAGAGATGCCATTCAGTATTCTAATGTAACGGAATTGGATGAAAATAAATTAACAAAGCAAGACACCCAGAGGAGCCATTAGAGATCGGACGGAGGCTGAGTTCC
The DNA here is from genome assembly GCA_009739505.2 of Apolygus lucorum. Taxonomy (NCBI): domain Eukaryota; kingdom Metazoa; phylum Arthropoda; class Insecta; order Hemiptera; family Miridae; genus Apolygus; species Apolygus lucorum. The sequence goes on from CM019182.2 coordinate 12,907,773, forward strand.
AGGAGATAAAGGCTGAAACCAAGCGCCTGCATCCACCATGCAGATGGAGAGGGGAGGTATCTTGCTCCATGGAGGAGGGACAGAGTTGAAGTTGTACGGGAAGTTGTGCTATAAGGGAGCAACTGAGAGCGGGAGAGAACGAGAGGACTTTAGCTGAATAAATACAAGTTTTAACCTCAAACTTAATTCCAAACTTCCCCCATTTCAGGGCGAAAAGCATTAAAGCACCCAGTTTAATTAATACTATAACTCCTGAGTAAACGAGGACTCCGCAAGCTATTAGAGACTGGATTGGAATTTACTTATCCTATTAAAAACTTGCTTTATCCGGAGGAATAGCACGTTGCGTGGGTTAAGGGGAAAAAGCCCTGAACACCATATTTTCCCGGGCCTACGGGACGTGCACGGAGAAAGAATTGTCAACAAAACTAAGCTATGTGGGTTAACACTAAAGGGAAGGGGTAAATGGGGTTTTAATGACAAGAATAAACTGAGTGTTGGGAACGGGGAGGGGGAAAATACATTTTCAACCAGGGATTTTCCACGGTTAATGCCTATGGAGGCGCCGAGGCTTATCTTAGCGGGCCATGCAGGCGGAACCGGTGACTTAGCGTGTTTGCGCTTTCCCCAGACCCCTTCGGTGGAAACTCTGCCCGGGTAGACCCCATTAATATTTATAATTGCTAATCTAAAGTCCCGCAGGTGGGAAAACGGGCGCGTTAAGCGGTCGGGATATTGTTGAGTTTGGGCGATCATCGTAATTTTTATTTTTAATTTCGTGGAGCCTTCCTCCCGCCGACCGTTGCGCTCCCCTTTGGCCATTTTTCGAAAGGAGATATCGCTGTGTAGCTACCAAAGTTATTAAAATGATAAACTGAAATAAGGTCGCTCCCTAATTAAAATTATGAGAACGTGTTGAAAACATGATAAACGAAACGAACACATTTATTAGAAACTTGCATAACTGTTACTCCTTGGAATACATTCATTATACAGGGTGTCCGAGAAAGATACGGCCAAACTTCAGGGGTCGATACTACAAGGTATTTCCAACAAAAACTGTCTCTAAGCAATTTTTTTAACCCCTTGTTTTTTAAAGTTTTTTCAATTTAAAATTTTTTTCGCATGTTGAACTTTGTATCACTAAAATAATTATAGCTCCCTTATTTTACTTGAAAATTCAAATCTTATTACACCGTTGAAAAGAATATTAAATTTCCCGTCAAATGAGATATAACGAACATTTTTAACCTCACATCTAGTCAGATTTTTTCTAGTCTAAACTTAAAACTTTGCAATTTTAGAAATTTTTTGCCAAAATTCTCAAGAGGTTTTCCTCTATTTTCTATAGCGGTTTTCAGCAAAAACATCCTCAAAATCTCAGGTTTCCAACGGTATAATCAAAAACTATTTTACACTCGAATTTAGCGGAGAAATTTGTGTTTGAACGCGGAAAAACGTGGATTTTTTTCAACGATATTGAATTTTTGACGAGAAGATTCGGAGTTGGATCCTTCCGTCAAAACGTCTATTTCGTTTAAAACAATCGACGTTTTTTTGCGTTCAAACACGAGTTTCTCCCCTAAATTTGACTGTAAAATATTTTTTGATTATACCGTTGGCAACCTGAGATTTTGATGATGTTTTTGCTGAAAACCGCATCGAATTTCCTCAACAGGAAATGAGCGATAATCTCTTGAAAATTACGTCAAAGAAACTGAAAAATTGCAAAGTTTCAAGTTTGGACTAGAAAAAATCTAACTAGATGTGAGGTTAAAAGTGTGTGTTATATCTCATTTGACGGGAAATTTAATCTTCTTTTCAACGGTGTAATCAGATTAGAATTTACATGTAAAATAAGAGAGCTATAATCATTTTAGTGAGACAAGGTTCAACAAACGAAAAAAAAATTTAAAAAACAAGGGGTTAAGGAAAATTGCTATGAGTTATTTTTTGTTGGAAATGTCTTGTTGAATTGACTCCTGAAGTTTAGCCGTTTCTTTCTCGGACACCTTGTATTGCATCTTCAAGCCAAATTCAAGATTTTTCAAACCAAATTCAAGATTTTCCATACTGAATTCAAGATTTTCCGAACGAAATTCAAGATTTTCCGAACGAAATTCAAGATTTTAATTCAAACCGTATCCAAGATTGTTTTCGAACCGAATCACACATTTGCAGAGAGTTGACAAGTCAATTTCAGTGTGAACATACTGATGTTTCTACCGGTGTAACGTCGCCCGCAAAACACAGTACCTACTTGTTCTAATTTAAAGTTCTGTTCCCATTGGATAAGCATTAATCAATTAAACCAGTAGGTAAGCGATACAAGTTATTTTTATTTTCCTAGAGCAAAAAACTGTTTAATTCAATGTAATTTAGTTTGTACTGTGAGTGAGAAATTGTGGCCCTCCGCCCACCTTATACATACATTTCTAGCGGCATGAGAGCCTCGAATCTGAACAGCATTTTAAAATCCATGATCTCTGATACCCAACATGCGAATTCGACTAGCATCAAAGCGGTAATACGTCGTAACGTTTAACTTCCATCCGTTGGTTTTGGTAGGCAGTCCGTCGAAGTTCACATCCGGATTCAAGGTGAAACACACAAAAACCCACGAAATACGAAATGGTTTCTGGTGTCCTGTTGGCACCTCTTATTTGTTCCATGGTGGCAAAAAGAATAATTCATGACCGTCCAGAGGATTTCCCTCAATTTCAAAGCTTGGGCACATTTAGTATGCTATAAAGGAACCGAAATATTGAAAAATCGGATATATTGTGAACATTTTTGATAGTGAAGTAAATAGTGTGCATCTCAGAAGATTTCTGAGTCGAACAATAAAAGAAAAACGTAGATTGGTTCGAAATTGAGGCCTGGCCAGAGTACACAAGATTATGCGCGGAAACGCACGTTTTTAAAAGCAATAACCCCCTCCCTTTCCCCTTCTTAAAAAGCAAAATTCCGGCGACGTAGTGGCACAATTAGACAGATTCTCGCGTCGAACAAAAAAAGAACCAAAATAATCGGTTGGAAACCGAGGCCTGAGCAGACAACACAACATTTTGTCACACACACACACACACACACATACAGACATACACCTATGGGTTTTTCCGTGGATTTAGGTTCAGAATGGTCTAAAATAGGTTAGTGTGTGGTTATTTTTTTTCCAGTTGATTGTTGTCCAACTTTACCCCAGATTAATCGCATAAGGACACCAAGTCTTACTGTGGGACGTCCTTAAAAATGTAGGGGGGTTGTATTGATTTAATTCTTGCATTTTTTTTTTTATCATGTCATCAGTACTATTTGTCGGTGTCCCTCTTCATTTTGAGTCACAAGAATCTCCAACAAAATGTTCTCTACTAGCCTTTCTCTCTAGTGACTCAATACCAAAAGTAATCAACTTTGTTGAATGTGATGGTGGCACCCAGCTACGATTATGACTTGTTTGTGTACCCCCTGGAAGTACATTGTTACTGTAGTATGACTGCTCGTCTAAGAGAGTGCTCTTACCATTACCTACAGTGAAAAGGACCTTCGGAGTGTTTTTTTTTCTTTTACCTAATTACGAACTCGGAGAAAATGGGAGATTCCTGCGGTGTTTAAAAACAATCTACTTCCACTTCTTGCCGCTCCCCAAAATGCGAGAAAAGGAGGTGCGAGGGGAAGGGCTTTGATGACTTTTTAAAATAGCTCCCCAGAAAGGGAGGTCCCCTTCTTTTCACCACTAGAGACTCAGTGAGGTGATTACACTTTCGTTTCCCCTCATGATGCGAAAACGTGTTACAAAACTCACAGAGATCACCACTATATCCGAGCATTCCTTTTGTATGTAAAGACTAACATTGCGTTATAAAAAGAATTTTGTTTTGTCTAGGTCATTTTGTAGGTAGCTGTTCTATTTGATGTTCTTCTCTATGTTATTGAATACACAATTCCAAAATGCTGAGATTTCTGTACCACATATCTGGCTCTTCAGTTTTACTTGCCCGAAAATAGTTACTACTTGCAATTTTGCTTACAAGTTTCACCGAATAATAAATTGTACCTGTTTTACTCACCCTCAATCTGCATAAAATACTTATTAATCTATGGTGTTTGATTAAATTTTAACTGATGCGGATCGTCAGGGCCACAGGAACAACACTGGTCCCGGTCTGTGTCCTGGCGAGAAAAAAAAATGATTCCTCATCCATGGCGTAGCACTTAACAATGTCTTATTAGGTGATGACGTTAATTCGTGATCTTTTCTAGTTAGAGTTAGATCGGAATGCAACAGTTCAAAACTTTTTACAGACACAAGTGGACTTAGCTCTCCAGCCTATCCTGCGATTTGCAAATCCTCCTGTTGGTTTCTCTTTTGCACACCCAGTGCAGCATCTCTGCAACTTAAAATCTTGAAAACACTATTAAAACAGATTGTCTCTGATGAGTTTCGTAGTTTTTTGTTGTTGTTGGCGTTGTATTTCAATAATTTTAATGTAATCCATATAAATAGAAACCTAATTCTGGTCCCTATCCCCTCCTTCCTAGATGGTAATATAATTTTTCATCTAGGAGTTATAACCCCAGTCCTCATTTGGACCACTGACCGCCACTGATTTTTGAACATTAAAGGTCTATTCTTGCGGTGTCTCACCTTCCACTATCTATCTGAGGGATTGAAGGGTCAACCTGCGATGTGGAGCTATCTTGCAGATGAATGGTGGAAAGAAGGAAATAGATGCAATGGTAAATGCACCCAAAGTACTTTGCACGAGGTAGATATTGGATCAGGTTCTCTGTCCGATCAATTAACCCCTCTCATGATTGGTGGGGAAGCTAGACGAATCTGAATAGCGACCATGATTGGACCAGTACTCTCTCTTGATTACAAACATTTGGAGAGATGAGCCCTTATAGTGCGGGAGTTGAACAGTTCAAGAGGAAAACAAGTATAAAAGCTGTGTTAACTCGTTTGAACCAGTTTCCATCCCGAAGGGAGACCTTTATCAGTTGACTGATAATCTTGGAATTTTCATCAGATGAAAATTATAAACCATCACAATATTTATATTATAAACCAATATTTATATTAACAACACAATACCAGCTGCAATGAATAATTTAGCACTGATATTGCCAGTCAAATCCGAAATAATCAATTCAAGGGACTCAATCAGCAGCAGCCACTAAAGATTGTCAAATATGACTGAGCACTCAGAGGAGACAGTCACAGAAGTGCAATTGATAAATATGCTCATTTAGTGTGAGAAAGCGATGCCCATTGAACTTAGAAGACTTATTCTTCTCCCGTTCCTCTCAAACCAATTTTACATTTAATTCTGAGCCGTGGAAGTAATTCAGCCTCTCGGCTCAGCACTGAAAACCTAATGTTGCGCTAAAAACGTTTTATCCAACCCTCGTCTCACCCCTTAGTCTACAACTTCCACTCAGGCACGTTTTTGAAGAAAGTAAGGCTTTTATTTGGATTTATTATATAATTTATTTTTGAGTTTACGGTAAGGGCTGAGGAAAGTTTACGTTATGGAGGAAGAAAAGAAGGAGTGGGTGTCAGGACAGGGTATTTACTGTTTTAATGTTGCGAACCTTCCCCTTCACCTTTAGCAACACTTCTTCTTCCCTTCTACTCTTTCCTCTACACTCCCTCTCTCTTGGATCCTTTCGCGTTTTACTCCAGGGTTTTCTGTGGAGGGAGCGCCCGTAGCTCCTGAGGTTGTCTACGGGGGTAAGGAAAGGCTGGCAGGAAACCCATCCCATCTCCTTTCTCTCTCTTGCAACCCTCTTTCGATGTGTTCCTTCTCTCTCGGGCCGGTTGGGTTGCAAGAATCAATAAAATCCCTCTGCCGCCTCCAGTTTTACGCGCTTGCGCTGCTATCTCTTCCCATTCTCAGACGAAACTGGGTGAAATGGAGCGAATTTTGTGGTTTCCCCTCCATTATGCGATTTTTACTTTGAAGTTATCTTTGAAAATGTATACTTCATCAATTTTGAATGTCCACCAAGAGGAGTAAGCACAATAGCTTCATCACTGGAATATCATGGGCAATTATACAATTATATTATAATACAGCCTTACTATGAAACAAGATTATAACATACCTACTGGTTGATATTCCTGTAACTTCTGAAACACTCTTTCACATCTCTCACCATTTATATGTCTCAGCTCCCTATCTCAAATTTGAGGAAAATCCGATTTTTCGAAAAAAACAAATTTGATGATAGTTTTTGAAGACCAGCCCTACAGTTTGCGTTCGACATGAAAATTTCATCAAAAATCGGACCGTAATTAGTTTAGTTTCGTTCGGAACGAGGAATTAGTACATTTTTCTTTTTACAAGAAACTGAGGAGTTTTTAAAAATTTAAACAAGGAGCCAAGAAAATTGCATAAATAATAATAATCTTAATTCCAATTATTTTAAAAATAAGATTTTTGTGATTGCAAACAAGAAAACAAATTATTATGAAATTGTTCCTATTTTCGTCCACCTTTCTCCCATTTCTACCTGATATATAAAAATTATATATGGGGAACATCTTCTATAACAATTTTGGGAGTATTATCTTTTTGAAAGTAAGTTTTGTGTTTTCCAGTAGAAAACCAGCTGTGAAGATAAATTACCTCCATAAATTATCACCACACCCTTCCCTGCCCAAATACGACTCGTACACCAGTTTCGAGTTTATAACTAGTTAGTATCTTGTTATGGTTGACCTATTAGGGCCGATTCAGTGGTTCCAATATGTAGATGAATATTGAACTATTGATGTCAGTTTCAGGAATTGCGCGGGTAATACCTAGCCTGAATTATTATTTTTGGTGTTGCAACGCTTTTATCAAAATAATTGAAACAGATGATTGGCTCGCTCGGTCACATCAGATCTATTCATGGAATCTCAAAGAAACTTCCCTTCGTTCTTGGAGTTTTTTGAAGTGATTTTGTAACGGAATTCTGCTACTACTCTATTTTCAACCGATTTCCAAACTTTCAAATAAGCAATCCTAAACATGTATAATTTTTAGCTTGTCGTGAGTGGTCAAATTTACGTAATTCTATTATTTTGCTTGTTAAATACGTTCGACCTTATTGGCAGTTTTTATACTCCCACCTCTTGGAATTATTCATACTACCAGTTATAATTGCGGCTGCATCACTATTGTTGGCGCAGTTGGTATCAGGTACTACGTTGAAAAATTCTTATTATATTGGAAATATTCGAACATGGATAGAAAAGGGAAACTTCTCTCCAAATTTCGATCGGTTTGGTTCAGGCAACGATAAGGATGAAAATTGAACCTGAAAAGTGGTACCTCACCACTTGATTAGAATACCATTTGAAAATATTTTTTAAGTTTTGACCCAGTCCTCGAAAATGTTTAATATACTCGTAATATTAAATAATATTAATTTCCCTCAGGTACTTAATATACATACCAAATTTAGTGACTATCAGTTCGATTATAGACATAAATATATCATAATATTCAGACAAAGATATCCATATAATTATGATTATCGGTTGTTAATAATATTTGATATTAACTCAACAGGTTCTGTTATTTTAGTAATTAATACTTATTTTCTTGTTGCAGGTGTGCTCCTTCGACAGTGTCAGTGATATGTGTTTGACAAACAAGTGTAGTGTTAAAAGGTAAGTTAGAAACATATTTTTTCTACCTATTTTACTGTTCTACCGACAAATCAAATGATCCAACTCGTAACTATGGAAGTAATAATTATTTATTGTAGTATAAGAAAGTATCAGCAGCAGAGCTCGAATGAAACAAAACATCACATTGAGGCCAGGAAGCGAATCATACCTCTATTTTCTATCTATTAAAAAGTTGTAGTGTCACATAGCTTCATCGTATCCATGACCCGATTGTACAGATGATCCTATTCATTGTAGCTAATTTCAAAACATCAATCTTTAAGTACCTTGCACCACACTCGTAATTTCAGCAAAATTAGGTGGAATATGTAAAATTTACATATTCAACATATTGCTGTTACGAGGTTTCTACGTTTGCGCACGCACAGAGATTACTATCAATGATTTACACCCCAAACCGTACAATCCCTGAAAATCTCATTGAAATCGGTAATAAGGCCCGTTACAAGGAGTTTAAGACAGTCACGGAACCATATTTGTTTAGGAAGACTTAAACGTAAAACCCGAGTGGGAATTTTGATTTTGGAAAATTTTTTTTCTCAATCGTGAAAAGTGAAATCAATACTTACAATGCTTCCTTGGTAGACTCGGATAAAAGTCCTAGTCTAAAGTCCTAGTCCTAGTCTTTTTTAACATTTTGAAAATTATAAAAAATTTATGAAGTAATAATTTTCTAAAATAAAATTGTTATAATTCTTAATTTTCATGATCTGATCATATTTATTAAGTTATGTTTGTTTAGTTGATAATAGTTGTTTAATAATTTCAGTACTTGTATTTTTCTAAGACCACAACAATTCTTTAGATTCAACTGAACAGAAACAATATTTCTCTGAGCTTTGGACATTTTTGGGAGGAACCAGAGAAATAGAGATTTTGCATTTCTCCTGATACCCATTTCAATTCAATTTCTACAATAGTATCGTTGCTTTATTGATATTGATCTGTCAGAGCAGATCGTACGGCTGTAATCATGTTGACTATAGAAAAAGAGTTCATTAAAAGTTTAAGCGAATGACAAAGAAGTTTCAAACTCAGAATCTACGAGTAAGTATATACTACTATTACTTCGAAATTCCAGGAGTTATAAAATACATTAGCTTTAATGATAACGGAGATACTCTACGTTTCCAATTACGGAGCTGATGGGTAGGCGGAGGAAGAAAGCCCATTACGAGAAGTTAAAAATTCAAACGAATAGCTTCCCCGAAGTTGCTAGAGGTTTTTCCTTATTCTTTCCGAGATAAGAAAGAGCTCTATGAATCACTACCCAACTTTAATTTTTGCTCGCTCCCACCAACCTCCTTTTCTCAAAATAAGCAAAGTTTTCGGAGTTCTATATCTCCACGGGCCTTAAGGGACCTATTTTTTTACCTTGAAAATTAAAGTTAACCCTCCTCCCTTCTCTCTCAATTCAGCAGCCTCCATATAGCTTTAACCAAGCCTTCCTTTGCCACTTTGGAGTTGGTGCAACTTGCCCATTAAAACTTTCCTACTATACAAGGAAGGAGGGTGTGGGAGGCCTTGGGAAGCTTCTCTCATTATGTGGATTAGTGTGGAAGGGTAATTCCTTCAGATTATGGCGGACTTACACTTTGTTTACCAAGTGGCTCTGATGGGATTAAAGTGCTTCTGAGGATCGTCTTCAACTGTGATTCTCTTCGAGCCGACTCTCGTTGGAAACCGAACCGGATGCATCTCCCCCTTTTCTCGGTTCCACGAGGGTTTCATACTAATGAACGCTCGTTCCTTTATTATTATCCGTAAATTTAATGTGGAATTTAGAAATTAAAAGACTTGTTGAAAGAGCCACACGAACTCTGTATTTCTAAATTCTAAGCACCTAAAAACTTTTCTCCATAAATCGTTCCATGAACGGTCCAATGAAAAAGTTTTAGTATTTTCGAATCTAAATCGCTTTAGATCGTTGTTGATCTTCCTTGGCTTTCTTGATGTTATGGAGAGTTCTCGAGTACCTACCGTAACCCCGTGTTATGGTTATTATTCACTTGAAATGATGAAATGACTGATTATTCCAAAATTGAAGAATAAAGTAAGTCTGGTGTCTGATTTTCTGAATCATAATGTATAACATATATGTGAATCACTGAGATGTTGACGAGGGTTGGTTCTGGGAAGTAGTTGTCAGTAGGGCAGCTAGGCTGCCCTTACAGAACAATAATTGACTAGCACAAATTTTCAATTAGGTAAGTGATTGTTCTCGGATAGTTATCCGCCCTCACCACTTAACTACTTGAAGATTTGAGATCTAAATGGAGGTTCCCTAAACTGACCCTTGTATAAATTTTGAAGAAATTTGTGGAGGTGAAGTTTTAAAGGGAAGATGGTTTCTTGAATAAGACAAGGTTTTTACTTTTGAGCAACAGCTTCCCAGTAGCTCCCTAACCTGACTATCTGGCGATGGTGGTGCTCACCCTCTCCTCGGGAATTCCCGTCTAGGTGAGTGACCCACTGAGCGTGTTTTATTGTGTATAATTATACAATATAGGGTGGCTCCCACAGGGTCTATCTGTCTTTTCGGGAATTTTGAAAAGGCGGGTTTCTGTGCATTTGGCTCGTACAAGCATGCCTGATAGTTTTGCCCTTGGTGATCGTCATTGGTTTGAGAATGAGATCTTAGTTTTTCAAAGATTCTGTACATCCGTTGTACCAAATTTCAAGATTGGAAATTGAGATCACATTTTTTTTTTTTTTTTTTCAAATCTCCCCTCAATCAACGAACTACAAGTGCAGTTTTGCTTTTGGCATGCCAAAAACAAAACGATATAAATTCGCTCGTAGCAGGGTTGAGAGGATACAGGGGGATGTTGGGAGGTGCCTAGTTGGAAAGACCATAATTCAAGTAAGTGTCAAACAAGACGCCGGTAGTGACGCCACGGAGTACTCCAGCAGAGATTCCTAAATCACGTAACTCCACGGCACGTAATAGCCCAACATTCGCCAAGCCTGGACAGACGCCGGAACTCGGAACAACACACCAAAAAAACACACGAAACAATTTGTCGCACGATGCCACTAGCCTACGCAAGACATTGACTCGCAATAATTGAAAGCAATCCTTAAGAGCTGTGTAGATTAATTTATCGCAGCATCTGTCTTGACCTTCTCAGCTATGTCTTATTCGGTTGCAGATAGATCAGAGATCAATAATAGATGCCATGGCTGAAACAAAGGAACAGTTTGATAATAATAATTGATCGTAATAATGGTGTACGTAATGATGTTCAGTTTCGATGTTTTGGATAGTCAAATCCTTCCACGATAATAATACCATGGCTTATAATGAAATATCGACTGATGATTAACCTAGTACCTACTCTAAAAAGTAGTTCAGTGGGTGAGTGAAAATGGTTGTCTCGTCAGTTCATAGAGATTCGAGGATTACGTTTACGTCCCAGTTTGATGGCTTGGGGTTGTTTGATGGTTCTTCTGGAATCGCGGGGGGAGCTCGTAGTACCTCGTCACATCAGCTGAAGATACCGACTGCGAAGAGGGAAAGTTGAAAGTGAATGAAGGGAAGAGAAAGATTCCATAAAATTTAGACAAGGGGGTTCTTAGGGGGTGTTCGGCAGTAGGGAGAAGTGGCTGCCACTTAGGCCAAGTACCAGTTACGGAAGGCTAGACGAGCAGACGCTCGTACCATAGCGGTTTACTTTCATTGCCTTTTCATCCCCCTTCTACTTCGCTGTTACCTTTGATGGAATCAAAACTGGCTGATTATTAGCAGTGATTCCTGCTATGAAGCGAGTACGTTCACACAACGTAATATAAAATGTTCTGTCAACACTACTTTTTTTATTACGTATATTTCGGGAGTATATTTGCCATTTTGCCATGAATGTGGGTCATCTCAAAAAAGTGTCCGTGTCGTAAATGTCGCGATATGTCCACGGGGTCCCTAAACTGCTGACTGTGGGTTGATCTCAACTTCCCTTTCTGGGCTAAACCCTACCAAAACTTACCTCCAACCAACTAAAAACTTCCAAAAATGTACACTGATACTTTTATTTACTCATTTTAAAATTAACCCATTACTCCTATATTTAATACACCAACTCGAGTACATTTTTATTGGATCCGAAGAATAATGAGGTCTTGATTTGAGGATACACACTGACTATAGATTTTAGCATTAAATCCAAGTGGAATATAAAAGAACTTTATCCAAAATCAGTACTCGATTGTTTGACTCATAATTTGGAGACGTTGGTGTTTGTGAATTTTTAACTTTTGGAAAACAATCTCAAAAGTAAAATAATTTCATAAGATATCTAATAAAACAAAATGAGTCTTTAAGTCTAGTTCCTACTTTTTTAATAGAGTTTAGTATTAAATTTCTATTGGTAATCCAACACTTCGATATTTTGCTTCCGAGTCTACCAAGGTAGCGGAAGCTTTGTTTTCACTTTTCAAGGTTGGAAAAAAAAAATGTTTTTCAAAATCAAAATTTCCACTCGCGTTTTATGTTTCAGACCTTCCTGAACAATTTTGGTTCAGTGTCTGTCTGTCTGTCTGTGCGTCAGCCATGAAATCCTTGTAACGGGCATAACTATACGAAGTTATTGTCCGATTTCAATGCAATTTTCAGGTATTGTTCTGGTTGGCGTGTAGACGGTCCCATATGAAAATCATCACCCCCGGACTGATAGTAGCTGCATGCGGAAACGTGAATTCAATGTGACAGCCATAACTTCCACATTTTCCATTCGATTTCGATGAAATTTTCAGGAATCATACGGATTGGAGTGTAGATGGTCTCCTATGAAAATCATTGCGCCCAGACCTATAGTAGCCACTGCGCAAGCGCAAACGTCTATTTCCAACTTGGCTTTCTTTTTTCAACTTGGTGTCCAAGTTGTCAATGGCAGCTTGGACATGGAGCAGACTTGGCGGGCTAAGATAAGAAAGTATGATAGAAATGATTTTCGGCAAGCGGTGTTGGAGCTAAAAGGAGTGGCACCCAACAACATCAGGGTGATGGCTGCAACCTTATCATGGCGCGGAGTGTGGTGCGGGAAAAGTGCCACGGAGTTGCGCGAGTTGGGCATCTCGGTAGGCGTACTCCGTGTTATCACCACCCGTGTCCTGCTCGGCTCATATTTGAACTGGAGTCATTTTATAGAGGCACTTCCCTTCATCCCTCTCTCCCACCTCCACCTTCCTCATCTTCCCTCATCCCTAGGGCCGGCGTCGGGTGAGTCCTGGGCGTCCTCCCCATTATTTCTTATTTATTTATTTATGTTTATTTATGGCGTGCCCCCTCCTTCACAAAAGACATTTTGTCATTGAGGGGAGTTGGAAAAAAAACAACCGCATAACTTCTACAATTCAAGGTTCATTCGGATTGTCCGTGTAGATGGTCCCCTATGAGGGTAGAGTAAGATACATAGAGATTGGTGTTTTGAGATTAACTACTGGGTATTGGATCATCTATACGGTTACGAGGAAGCTATGTGCCACACCCATTTGGCATACTTTTAGACTGAGAGGATGTCAAACCATACTACCTCTTTCCTGTGCACCAATGAGCGCTGCAGAATACCTACTCCTTTGAGGTCAGTCTCAGCTGTGTAACATCAGAGGGAATCAGATAAACTATTTTTAAAATCAAACTCCGGATCTCATGGGGATCTGAAGAGGTCATGAATATTTCGGCCAACGCATCAATAAACACTTTTGTTTTATTGTATTACCTTGTGGGACAAAACTAAGGCTTACAATCTCGTTGTTTGAAAAATGTTCATTATGTCGGTTCGAGTATTGCGTCAAATAGCGAATCTGGGAACATCGAACAGGTGCAATGTGGAAGGAGCCGGATCTTTTCGATATTTTTTAAACCGCCATTCCCAGTTCCCTCTTAGTCGCAAGATCTTTCCTCCCCGATGGAAAAAGGAAGAACCGAGAAAGATGGTAACAGAAGAAAAAGGAGAGACCAAGAAGAAACGAGGGGAAGGAGAAGTTGGTAGGAGAGCGAGAGAGAGATGTGACCCTCATAAATATAGTTTCCAGCCTCCTCAGCTAATGTCTTATTCCACGAGAGGTTTCCATTAGCAGTAAATAAGGAAGGCGAAGGAGTTAGAGGAGGGAGGAGGGACTTTGCGGTGGTAGGAAGGACCGCAGCTTGATTTTCCCGCTGCTCAGGTGCCGGAAAGGAAAACCCTCCCAAGCACTCTCATACCTATTACACGAGGGTTTATCTTCTCCTAGATTCTTAATTTACTAAATGGTACCTACCAGTCGTAGAAAACCATAAAAATTTCCTATTGTGATGAAAATATTTTTCGAGGAAGAATTTTCATTTTCTGTTCAATGATAGTGTTCAACTATTTCGGACGAGAGTGAAAAAATTGAGGAGTTTCAACTAAGTCACAATCACAACTATAAAGAGAACTTTTCTTCATAACTACCCCAATAGAGGACCACCTACTAGTCAATCCGCACAATCTCAGATAATTTCATCGAATTCGGGTAGACAATGTAGAAGTCATGGCCGATACAAGGAATTCACGATTGCGCATGCGCACTGGCTATTTCCAGTTCCGGAACGCTGATTTTCATAAGGGACCATTTACACTCCAATCTGAACAATCCTGGGAAATCTCATCAAATTCAGACGAAGAATGCAAAAGTTACGGTTGTTTCAAGAAATTTGCGCATGCGCAGTGGCTGCTATCAGTCCGAGAGCGATAATTTTCATAGGAGATCGTCAACACCCTAATCCGTATAGACCCAGGGAATTTCATCGAAATCCGATTGAAAATGTGGAAGTTATGGATATTGCAAGGAATTCACGTTTGCGTATGCGCACTGGATACTATCAGTTCCGGGGCGTTGACTTTCATAGGGAACCATCTACACGCCAATTCACACAATCCATGAAAATTTCATCGAAATCGGACAATAACTTCGTAAAGGTTTACTGGTTACAAGGATTTCATGACAGACACACAAAAACACAGACTCCAAAATTGTTCAAAAAGGCCTAAAACGTGGACATTTTGATTTTGGAGAAGACTTTTTTTAAATCTTAAAAAGTGAAAACAATGCTTCAACTTCCTTGGTAGATCAAATTTTAACCCTCCCCTCAAAATTTGTTGGTTTACGTTTCAAGGCACAAAGAATCCAAACATAAATAAAATACCTTAGTGAAAAATTGACATCCGTCCGCCGTACACACTTTTCTTAGTTACCATGGGGAAATTTTGTTATAAGGGCTCCATTTGGGGTCCCAAAAAATGCGATCGTTGTTCGTTTCTTCGAGTTGTACTCAGTTTTGCATTCATACCAACCAGTAGGTACCTAATCAAATTTCCTAACGAAGGCCTCCACAACTCCCTATTTCTTCGAATTGTGTGTGGAGCGTTTATTTCTTGAAAATATACTTGATTGTGAAGCGAAAAATGATTGGTAGGTACCTAGTGATTATGTTTTTTAAAACTTAAAAAGTGAAAATGCGAAAGGTAGGTAGCGGAAACTTGGAACCGGTGCAAATATGGTAGCAGAACCATGGTGAAATCTGGGTAGTTTTCTATTTTATAATAAATTTTTCTATTAAATTTATTTTTTCTATTAAATATTTATTTTTCTATTAAATTAAATTAAATTTTCCTATTAAATAGAAAATAGAAAACTACCCAGATTTCACCATGGTTCTGCTACTTTATTTGCACCGGTTCATAAATTCATATATTTTATGAATTGATTGAATTAGACAGCTGGTTCAAAGGACCATAAGTTTCAGATTTACTACTAAGCGAAATACGTACCTTTGTTCAATTCCGGTAAGAATAATACCTACTGACGTTACTCAAAATACTCGAAAAAAGATTACATTAATAGATAATGAAACACAAAAAGTAAAGATATTATTCATGGCGATAGATTGTAGAGAAATGCGATGAGAAAAATCAAAGTAACTAGAACAGCTGTTCCATTGAGTAGTAATAACTACCTATTGCTGTTGAGTACGCATGTCGCAGTGATGAATTCTTCTCTCGACAACTGAAAACCCACCAACGTAATTATAATGCGAAAATAAAAAATTGGTATTCACATTTTCCGGTCGACACCGCCTTCTAAATAATATTTTGCTAGTCCAATATCATTAATTCAAATAATGAATTTAATCAGGAATCGAATCACAATCGATACTCGACCGAGTGGCTGATTGACTGGCCGCCATTTTCCAGTTTGTCTCGAGCTCGCGTCTTTTCACTTGTGCTGTGCCGTTCTTTCCGTTTTCAGCTTCTCCTTTGTTTCTTCGGTTGTGATTTTTGTGATTCGCGATCGGTTTCCAATTTCGGGAGTGAAATATGACGATTATCCAATTCGTTCAATTGAATTGAGTGATTTGAGTTCGCTGGAAGTCACATGAAGACGTCGATTCAACAACTCCAGTTGATTTTCAGGTAAGAGACTGTTATATAACGTAACTGTTGATGATAATTACTTCATGATTAGATGTATACACGTACAATAAGTTACGTTTGATTTGGTACGGAAACAAAACTGGTTACTTTCGACCGATTCTGACGCACCTCACCTGCCGTGATCGCCTTCCATATTGGTTTTCAGGTCGTATTTTCGGATGAAAGGGGCCGTAATAGGGGTTGAAATTATGACAGATTATCCGTCTCCTTTAGAAACAAATCTGGTATGAACATCAAGAACTTTAGATCACTGTAGGAATGCAGTCCAAGTAGTTAATTGCGATTTTCGGATGATATGGTCAGTGAGGGGTTGACATTTTGAAGGGTGATGTGTTTTCTTTGCAGTTTCTTGAAACTGTGAGCTTTTTTCTCCCTCCTACATACATGTTTCACGTTACTTCAATATTAATGATTTAAAATAATAAGAGAAACAAGGCCGATTAATTACCTACGTACAGTATAACATGTATACTAATACACGCGCCCTCCTGCGTCAGTGACTACTACTATACTACGCACATGGGTATTCGAGGTAATTTTATTCCCTTTGTGCGTTCCTTCTATTTAAAATAAAATAACATTTTAGATGCAACAAACTTGTATTTCGCTTCAAATGTGATTTTGCTTCCTAGCGGAAACATTGTTTTCACTTTTCATGGTTGAAATTAAAAAACTTCTCCAAAATCAAAATTTCCACTCTTGTTTTTCGTTTCAGGCCTTCCTGAAAAATTTTGGTTCCGTGTTTGTGTGTCTGTAATGAAAATCTGGCAAAACTGTACAAAGTTATTATCCGATTTCGATGAAATTTTCGAGGATTGTACGGGTTGGCGTGAAGATGGTCCCCTATGAAAATAAACACCCCCGGACTGATAGTAGCTGCAGCGCATGCGTAAACGTGAATTCCTCGTAATAGTAACTCCTAGTAACTTCCACATTTTCCTTCCGATTTAATTGAAATTTCCAGAGATTGTGCGAATTTGGTTGTAGATGATACTGATAGTAGCCACGGCGCATATACAAATGTATTTACTTGTAACAGCCAAGAAAACAGAATTTGTTGAAATCTTTCACGATTGTTCAAATTGGCGTGTAGATGGTCCCCTACGAAAATCATGGTCCCGAAACTAATAGAAGCCACTGTGCGTACGCAAACGTGAATTACCTTGTAAAAGCCATAACTTCTACATTTTCCATTTTATTTCGAAACAATTTTTCTCGATTGCTCAGATTGGCATGTAGATGGTCCCCACCGAAAATCATGTCCCCCAAATTGACAGTAGCCACTGCGCATGCCCAAACGTGAACTTACTTGTAACGGCCATAACTTCTACATTTTCCATCTGATTTATAAGAAATATTCAGATATTCTGTTGGTTGACGTTTAGGGTCCTTTATAGAGGTACTTAGAGGTTGATATTTTGAGATTAACTACTATCCATCGGATTATCTTACAGTTGGGTTATAGATATGAGGAAGCTGTGAGGAAGCCACACCAACTTGGCAGAGGTTTTGATTTGCAATCGTAGATTTGTATGAGATTGAACTGTGGCATAATTATACTGTATTCGACTTTGTTTGTGTTTTCGTTTTCTTGTGATGTAGTTGTTCCAACATTCGCTGTGGACTTTCTGAAACAGATAGTAGACAACCAAAATTAGGCAGGTTGGTTTTCCGTTTTGCTAATTGTCAATACCCGTGTGTTGAAATCTCATTTACGACTATAAATTTCATTTCAGCATTCACAAATTTTAGCAAAACATTCTGATTAGATTGGCTGTAAAAAATGGTGCGAAGACCACTGTTTTGAGGTCTATCATTCAGACTAATGAAATAAAAAGTTAGGAATGCCTAAATACGTCAATATAAAATGATTCCACCAACCTCCCAGCTATTTTGGTTTATGATTTTTCATTTGAGTTGTGATTCGCTGACACCAATCAGTTACGTTCCAGAATTGCATTCAGTTCCAATTTGATACAGTTGTTGTCAAACAGGCAAATTGTAGAAGAAAAAGATTGACAAGTGCGTGTGGTATATAGCTTCCTCGTATCATATAATCCGATTGGATAGATGATCCATATAGTAGTTGATAATCTCAAATCACCAAAATCTATGCACTACTCTCGTAAGGGATCATCTACAGGACAACCCGTACAATCTCTGAAAGTTTTATTCAAATCGGACAATAACTTCGTTTAGTTTTGCCCGTTAAATGGATTTCATCACATACAGATACTAAACCAAAAATTTTCAGGATCGTAAAACGCGAATGGAAATTTTGATTTTGGAGAACTTTTGTTTGAACTTGAAAAATGGAAACAATGCTTCCAATACCTTGGTAGACTGGAAAGCGAAATTGGTCATGTAGGTAAGTTACCTACCACAATGGTCGTCGTGAAAATGTTCCAAATGGAATTTCCATCGACCTTGAATGGTTAGGATTTTTAACCTATCACTTTTCATATTATCTCTTCCTGAAGTACTTTTCCGGCATATATTCCTGCTTGTACGAATCTTGTTTTGTTAGAAGAGACCAACTTTATCGTATGAATGATCTTTTTTGAAGTCGTCAGAACCCCAAGGGTGAGCATTACACGGGCTGATAGTCCCCAACATCACCCCCAAGGGTTGTAATTTTGCTATCTCATACCTGTTCACTTTCAAACCCCCTCCTTCTCCTCTTCGCCCAGTCTTCCAAAGTTGATACCCGCCTTAATCACCGCCACTATAGTCAACTTGTTACGGATGATTTACTCTATCGCAGTATAATTACGCCTTAGGGGCGTGATAATTTATTCTATCAGGGCTAATATCTTAATCGACCCCTAGGAGCCGCCCCTATCTAAATTAGAAGCCGTTTTCAAGTTTCCCGAGTTTTACACCAGTTTCCTTCTCTTCACCCTCGAGGCCCTCTATAAAAACTGCTGCTGGATATTTCGCCACGGACTGTATTTCCCTTAGCTAATTGATATTTCACTCCAATCATGGTTCACTAGACGAAGTATTTCCCTCATTCATAAAAAATACGAATTCTATAAAAATTTGATATAGGTAAAGATAATAAAAAAAAGTATCTACCAATATTTCCACAAACATACAATGTTAAGTTAAAATGCAATATGAAATAAAAATAAAAATCCCGCATTTTCGATATTTCAAAATTTTTCCTGAAAATTTATTCATTAGGGAGGTACTTAACCTCGTCATAAATCAATACTTCATAACGACCTCTTCATGGCGCGAGGCATGTTAGTCGAAGCTCGACAGAGTCACTCGAGTAGGGCATCTCGGCAGGTGTACTCCGTGGTATTACGAGTACTACCCGCGTCCAGTGAGGCTCGTATCTATACTGGTATTTTATAGAATATCTTTCCATCCATAATTTCCTCCTCAATGTTTAACTTCATCCTAATACCCCAAGCCGGTGCCGGATAGCCTTGGGCGTCCTCCCCATCATTGTACCTATTGTAGGTACCTATTCATTTTTAGTTTCAGTTTATTCTCTATTTCATCTTGAGTTGAAAAAAAAGTGAGAGACAGTAGGTACAAACAGGTGCGGTTTAATTACGGACAAGCCCATAGAAACAAATGTACCTGTTAGGGTTCTGCAAGGTTGGGTACAGGAACTGGAAAGTACTTGCACTAGCTACTCCTCTTGGCTAGGGTTGGGATATCAGGGTGTCCAGCGACCTGGAAAACCGAGAATACCCAAGGAATTTTACTCTACTGGAAAACGCGGAGAATTTCATTTTTGGTTTATTATTTTCAATAATAAGCCTTTGGAATCGAGCAAGAAAAAAAAAATTTAACCCCCCCTCAAAATTTGATGTTTTACCTACGTTTCAAGGTACGTAGAATCCGAAAATCGAATAAAAAATTTTCCGTCCGTCCGCCGTACGCGGTCCGCCGTACGCCGTACGCGGCACTTTTCTTAGCAACACTGGACCAATTTGGTTCAAATTTGGTATATGGGCTCCATTTGGGGTCTAGTTGTGCCGCAAAGCTTTGGTGTAGGTCACTTCTAAGGGGTGAAAATTAAGGGTTGAAATTTTCAAGAGTGCCCTAGCTCGAAAACTCTCGAAATAAAGGTATCGTTTTTTCACCAATTTTAAATAGTACAGAATTTTTAAAAATTTTTGAGACCACCCGGAGCTCTGTAGGACAAACCGTTCGGTCCCTACGAGTATTTGAAGGTTTTCCTTCGATAAAACAGAATCATGAGTGTGAATCGCAAGAGAGGTCTAATCGCCGTTCAAATTTTATCTGACTAAAATGCGATCGCTGTTCATTTCTTCGATTTGTATACAGTTTTGCCTTCTGCGTAACCAGTAATCAAATTTCCATATCAAGCTTTCTATTAACACAGAATGTGTTTTTTGCGATGACCTACCGAAAAAAAATCGTCACGAAAAAGCGACAGAAAAAACCGTTACGAGCCTTTTGACATTTTCATGTCTTTCATATGGCACATAAAAAAAAAATCGTCACGAAATTTGTTGCGACGAAAATTGTCCCAAGTCGCCACAATGATGATTATGACCATCAGAAGTGAAGTTGTTAGGTACTTTACATGTAGGTACTTTACAGGTAGGTACTTTACGGTTAGTTAGGTACTTTACAGTTTGATATTACCAGATCAGCTGAGTCGAAAATTGAGCTCCCAGATCAGCTGAGCCAAAAATCGAGCTCCCAGATCAGCTGAGTCGAAAATCGAGCTCCCAGATCAGCTGAGTCGAAAATCGAGCTCCCAGATCAGCTGAGTCGAAAATCGAGCTCCCAGATGTCTCGGGAGGGGAGGGGGGGGGGCATGAAAATGTTTCAATGTGTTGCAGGCTCGTATGCAAGCGTTTCCTTTAAAGGACTCATTTCCATTTTCATTTTTTTATAATGATTTTCACGTGCAACCAAGCCGTTGGTAAGGAAATAGAACTCCCGCAGTGAAATTTGAGAGGGCGGGTCAATGGAGAATGCTGAAGGCGCCTGAGTGGTCACTGATCAGCTGAGTGAGCTCCAAGGCCATTTTCTCTCATGTTGAACGCAGGAAGCTGAAATTTTAGAGGACGGGTCAATGGAGAATGCTGAAGGCGCCTGAGTGGTCACTGAACAGTTGAGTGAGCTCCAAGGCCACTTCCTCTCCTGTTGAATGCAGGAACCTGAAATTTGAGAGGCAGGGTCAAAGGAGAATGCTAAAGGCGCCTGAGTGGTCACTGATCAGCTGAGTGAGCTCCAAGGACATTTCCTCTCCTGTTGAACGCAGGAACCTGAAATTTGAGAGGGCGGGTCAATGGAGAATGCTGAAGGCGCCTGAGTGGTCACTGATCAGCTGAGTGAGCTCCAAGGCCATTTTCTCTCCTGTTGAACGCAGGAAGCTGAAATTTTAGAGGGCGGGTCAATGGAGAATGCTGAAGGCGCCTGAGTGGTCACTGATCAGCTGAGTGTGCTCCAAGGCCATTTCCTCTCCTGTTGAACGCAGGAACCTGAAATTTGAGAGGGCGGGTCAATGGAGAATGCTGAAGGCGCCTGAGTGGTCACTGATCAGCTGAGTGAGCTCCAAGGCCATTTTCTCTCCTGTTGAACGCAGGAAGCTGAAATTTTAGAGGGCGGGTCAATGGAGAATGCTGAAGGCGCCTGAGTGGTCACTGATCAGCTGAGTGTGCTCCAAGGCCATTTCCTCTACTGTTGAACGCAGGAACCTGAAATTTGAGAGGGCGGGTCAATGGAGAATGCTGAAGGCGCCTGAGTGGTCACTGATCAGCTGAGTGTGCTCCAAGGCCATTTCCTCTCCTGTTGAACGCAGGAACCTGAAATTTGATAGGGCGGGTCAATGGAGAATGCTGAAGGCGCCTGAGTGGTCACTGATCAGCTGAGTGAGCTCCAAGGCCATTTCCTCTCCTGTTGAACGCAGGAACCTGAAATTTGAGAGGGCGGGTCAATGGAGAATGCTGAAGGCGCCTGAGTGGTCTCCAAGGCCGTTTTCTCTCCTGTTGAACGCAGGAAGCTGAAATTTTAGAGGGCGGGTCAATGGAGAATGCTGAAGGCGCCTGAGTGGTCACTGATCAGCTGAGTGAGCTCCAAGGCCATTTCCTCTCCTGTTGAACGCAGGAAGCTGAAATTTTAGAGGGCGGGTCAATGGAGAATGCTGAAGGCGCCTGAGTGGTCACTGATCAGCTGAGTGTGCTCCAAGGCCATTTCCTCTCCTGTTGAACGCAGGAAGCTGAAATTTTAGAGGGCGGGTCAATGGAGAATGCTGAAGGCGCCTGAGTGGTCACTGATCAGCTGAGTGAGCTCCAAGGCCATTTTCTCTCCTGTTGAACGCAGGAAGCTGAAATTTTAGAGGGCGGGTCAATGGAGTATTTGAAAATCCTTTTATAATGATTTTCACGTGCAACCAAGCCGTTGGTAAGGAAATAGAACTCCCGCAGTGTTCATTGCACAGAAATTGTTCACCATTCGTTGGAAAGCTCTCAATTTATATAGTATTTTTCTTGTAGTTACATATTTATTTATATAACATTTATAGGGTTTTAGACCAAATTAAATGTCTAACAATGAGAGAGAGAGAAAAACACTTTATTGAACATTGTAGAGGGAATGAAGGTGGACAAGGACTCCAGTAGTTGTCGGAACGTAATGGATCTGCCGAAAGTTCAAAATGAGTTGCCAAAAGTTCAAGTTGGTATGCCAAAAGTTTGCCGAAAATTATTTATTATTTTCTAATAATTATGTCTAACAATTATTTATTTTATTATTGCCAAAGACTCCACATTTATTATTGTTGTTTTTTATTTAACGGAAGACTAGCATCGCAAAAACACATTCTGTGTTCCTATGATTTCATACAGAGTATGGAAAAAGAAATAAACCGGGGGGTGCAGGGGGGCGGAGCCCCCCGCCGAGGCGCAAAGCGCCGAGTTTTTTTTTTCGAATCGAGTGTGAAGCGTTTAGTTCTTTCTAATAAACTTGATTGTGAAGGTGTGAAGCCATTATAGTGTGGTAGGTAGTACCTACCAATAGTTGGTAGGTAAAACAATGTTTGTAGGTAAAAAACGCTGCAAATCATTGCTCACTGATCAGATCACTGATCAGCTGAGTGAGCTCCGAAGCCATTTTCAATGCTATTGAATGGAAGTGCTCTTCCAGGCGTCTCCAGCATTCGAGGATATCTTCTTCACTCCTCACATCACTGATCAGCTGAGTGAGCTCCAAAGCCATTTTCAATCCTATTGAATGGAGGTGCTCTTCCAGGCGTCTCCAGCATTCGAGGAGATCTTCTTCACTCCTCACATCACTGATCAGCTGAGTGAGCTCCAAAGCCATTTTCAATCCTATTGAATGGAAGTGCTCTTCCAGGCGTCTCCAGCATTCGAGGAGATCTTCTTCACTCTTCAGATCACTGATCAGCTGAGTGAGCTCCGAAGCCATTTTCAATCCTATTGAACGCAGGAGCTGAAATTTGAGAGGGAAGGTCAAGGTAGAATACAGATGGTGGTAGGTGCTATTGATGGAGAACCAGTGATCTATACAGAAAATAATAAACCTTTTAGCAATGATTTGCAGCGTTTTTTCCCTGAAAAACACTGAAAAAGGCCCTAGCAACAAACCTTTTAGTGGGAAGTTCCGGCAGTCTGAGGGGAAAAAATTTTAGTACTGAAAAATACTCACAGTTGAAAGTTTGACTTAGTAGGTAGTTAATTTTTTTCCGTTGAACTAGGTGTAACAGATAGGATGTGTCCTCCTACGCAAAATGTAGGCTGTTTCCAAAACACGAGGAAGTGCCCAATATGAGGGTTTTATGTGAACCCACCCAAGTGGCTGTTTTTTGGTGAAATTCTTTGATTATATACAATCATATCAGGTATACCTGCGGACTTTATTTCGTCGTTTCCCTCCCTATTTGATTTTTTCACAGTTCAAGTTATCATAGAGGATTTCCAATCACAAAGAAATAATTGGCACTTATACCTAAGTAGGTATTTTCTTCAAATAATATAGTTATCCCAAAGACTTTTTCAAACAATCGGTGGTAAAAAAAACCTTTGAAGTGGTCTTTTCTCGCGAGCAAACCAACGAATTTCTCTCGAGTAAACCCACAGTTTCAATGATTCTAACGATCATTCTCGACTTTTTCAAACAATCGAAGGTGAAAACCAGCCTTTGAAGTGGTCGTTTCTCTCGAGCAAACCGACATGTTTCGATGATTTTAACGTTCTTTCTCGACTTTTTCAAACAAATGAAGGTGAAAAACAGCTTTTGAAGTGGTTGTTTCTCTCTAGTAAACCAACGAATTCCGATGATTTTAACGTTCATTCTCGACTTTTCCAAACAATCGAAGGTGAAAACAAGCCTAAGAATTGGTTGTTTCTCTCGAGCAAACCAACAAGTTTGGATGATTTTCACGTTCATTTTCGAATTTTTCAAACAATCGAAGGTGAAAACATGCCTTTGAACTGGTCGTTTCTCTCCAGCAAACCAACATGTTTCGATGATTTTAACTTTCATTCTTGAATTAATCAAACAATTGAAGGTGAAAACCAGCCTTTGAAGTGGTCGTTTCTCTCTAGCAAACCAACATGTTTCGATGATTTTACCTTTCATTCTTGACTTAATCAAACAATTGAAGGTGAAAACCAGTCTTTGAAGTGTATCAGTGTTGAAGTATATCAAATGACATAATTATCAATTCAAAAAACGGTGTCCATAATATATCGGAAGGAAAATATCGACACATATCTGATAATATCGGTATACATTTCAGTAATTTTTTCAATAGTGACTACAAAACGTCTGCCAAGTGGGTGTGGCACATAGCTTCCTCGTATCCATAACCCGATTATATAGATGATCCGATGCATAGTAGTTAATCTCAAAACACCAATCTCTATGTACCTTTCACTACCCTCATAGGGGACTATCTACACGCTAATCTGGACAATCCTAGAAAATTTCATCAAATTCGGACGAAAAATGTAAGTGCGGAAGTGATTGGATCAAAAAATTTTTAGCTTGACTAGGATTCGAACCTAGGACTCTTGATTGGGAATCTAGAGCATTGCTGACTGAGCTATCAAGGGGATGGTTGAATAGGGTTTGAGATCCTCACCTCACACGCCACTGTTACGGCTGTTACAAGGATTTTACGTTTGCGCATGCGCAGAGGCTACTGTAAATTTTAAGGCCTTGATTTTCATTCTGGACCATCTACAACCTAATCCGCGTAATCCCTGAAAATGTCATCGAAATCGGGTAGAAATTGTGGAAGTTACGTCTGTTACAAGCAATTCACGTTCGCGCATGCGCATCGGCTACTATCAATCCGGGGGTGATGATTTTAGTAGGGGACCATCTAAACTCAAATTTGTAACATCCCTGAAAATTTCATTGAAATCGGATGGAAAATGTGGAAGTTACGGCCGTTACAAGGAAATTCACTTTTGCGCATGCGCAGTCGCTTCTATCAGTCCGAGGATGATGATTTTCATAGGGGACCGTCTACACACCAACCCGCACAATCCCTGAGAATTTCATCGAAATCAGATGAAGACGTCTGCCAAGTGGGTGTGGCACATAGCTTCCTCGTATCCATAACCCGATTATATAGATCATCAGATGCATAGTAGTTAATCTCAAAATACCAATCTCCAAGTACTTTCCACTACCCTCATAGGGGACCATCTACACGCTAATCTGGGTAATCCTAGAAAATTTTATCAGATTCGGATGAAAAATTAAGTGAGTAGATGTATGTGATTGGATCAAAAAAATACTTAGCCTCGGCTGGGATTTGAACCCGCGACCCCTGGGGGGACAGTTGAAGTTACGGCTGTTACAAGTAATTCACGTTTGCGCATGCGCATTCGCTTCTATCAGTCCGGGGATGATGATTTTCATAGGGGACTATCTACAACCTAATCCACATAATCCCTAAAAATTTCATCGAAATCGGGTGGAAAATGTGGAAGTTATGGCCGTTACAAGGAAATTCACGTTTGCGCATGCGCAGTGGCTACTATCAGTCCGAAGGTGATGATTTTCATAGGGGACCATCTAATCACTAATCTGTAACATCCCTGAAAATTTCATTGAAATCGGATGGAAAATGTAGAACTTATGGCCGTTACAAGGAATTCACGTTTGCGCATGCGCAGTCGCTTCTATCAGTCCGGGGATGATGATTTTCATAGGGGACCGTCTACACACCAACCCGCACAATCCCTGAAAATTTCAAAGAAATCGGACAATAACTTCGTATAGTTATGCGCGTTACAAGGAATTCATGACAGACACACAGACACACAGACAGACAGACACACAGACAGACAGACACGGAAGCAAAATTGTTCAGAAAGGTCTAAAACGCAAAACGCGAGTGAAAATTTTGATTTTGGAGAACTTTTTTTTTTCGACTTCGAAAAGTGAAAACAAAGCTTCCGCTACCTTGGTAGACTCGGAAGCAAAAATGGATATTGGCAAATTCCTTATTATTCACGACCATTACTTTTATTCCAAAAGTAGTTTTTGAGAATGCTTCACGTTACAAATCAGAAAAATTACTAAATTAACATTTTACGAAATGAATAAAATTGTAAATTAAAAATAATTAAGTATAACATACTCGTAGGTTTGTATTATTTTCATCATCCTATCTTCATTATTTACCCACTCCATTTTACTGTTGGTCTACAGAGTTCCGGGTGGTCTCATTCGATTCTAGAAATTGATGGAAAAGCAATACCTTCACATCAAAATTTTTTGAGCTATGGCGTTTTCAACATCTCAACCCTTATTTTTCGAACCTTAGAAGTGACTGACATCAACGAAAGCTTCGAGGCACAACTAGACCCCAAATTATTATCATTATTGAAAATAGTAAACCAAAAGCCTCAACTCAATCAATTTTGAAGTGGCCGGAATTTTGATTGTCCTCTTGTGATTTTTCCCGGAACCACTTGTTTATGTGAACCGTCCCAGGATCCTTTAAGATTTAAAGAACGGCATCAGGAAGGAATTTGCAACATAACGCCTGCTATTCTTGAAAGAGTAATTTCGAACGCCAGAAATCGGTATATTCGATGAATTGAGTATGGGGCAGAGTTGTAAAGTAATGATTACTTTGAGTAATGATTACTTTTCAAAATTACTTTTCTTATAAGATATGAAATGAGTGAAGTGATTTTGATTATGTACACATAAAACCAATAACTGGGGGATTGAGAGACACCTTAATCCAAAGTAATGGCCATTCCCATTACCCATTCCTGTAATGGGAATGGAATTTTCAATTACTTTTTCCAATTCCTTGTAATGGTAATGGTTTTTTCAATTCCCCATTACTCGTAGTTGGAAAAGTAATGGGTCCTTCCAATTACCCATTACAGGAAGAGTAATGGGTAATGGGTAAACCAATTCCCCATTACCACCATTCAATCAGTAAGTTGACCATCGTCCAATTCATAGGGGACCACCCTCCAATTCATAGGGGACCATCCTCCAATTCATAGGGGACCACCCTGCAATTCATAGGGGACCATCCCACCATCCATTTCGTTGGGGACCATCCTCCAATTCATAGGGGACCACCCTCCAATTCATAGGGGACCATCCCACCATCCAATTCATAAGGGACGACCCTCCAATTCATAGGGGACCATCCCACCATCCAATTCATAGGGGACCGCCCTCCAATTCATTGGGGACCATCCTCCAATTCATAGGGGACCATCCCACCATCCAATTCATAGGGGACCACCCTCCAATTTGTAGGGGACCACCCTGCAATTCATAGGGGACCATCCCACCATCCATTTCGTTGGGGACCATCCTCCAATTCATAGGGGACCACCCTCCAATTCGTAGGGGACCACCCTCCATTTCGTTGGGGACCATCCTCCAATTCATAGGGGACCACCCTCCAATTCATAGGGGACCACCCTCCAATTCGTAGGGGACCATCCTCCAATTCATAGGGGACCACCCTCCAATTCATAGGGGACCACCCTGCAATTCATAGGGGACCATCCCACCATCCAATTCATAGGGGACCATCCTCCAATTCAAAGGGGACCATCCTCCAATTCATAGGGGACCACCCTCAAATTCATAGGGGACCATCCCACCATCCATTTCGTTGGGGACCATCCTCCAATTAATAGGGGACCATTCCCAAATTCCTTGGGGACTACCCTCCCAATTCATAGGGGACCATCCCACCATCCATTTCGTTGGGGACCATCCTGCAATGAATTGTAGGATGGTCCCCAACGATTAGGATGTTAGGATGGCCCTCTATGAGTTGGGAGGGAGGTCCCCAAGGAATTTGGGAATGGTCCCCTTTGAATTGCAGGATGGTCCACAACGATTAGGATGGTGGGATGGTCCCTTATGAATTGGGAGGGTAGTCCCCTATGAATTGGAGGGTGGTCCCCTATGAATTGGAGGGCGGTCCCCTATGAATTGGAGGATGGTCCCCTATGGATTGGAGGGATGTCCCCTATGAATTGGAGGGTGGTCCCCTATGAATTGGAGGGTGGTCCCCTATGAATTGGTGGGATGGTCCCCTATGAATTGCAGGGTGGTCCCCTATGAATTGGAGGGCGGTCCCCTATGAATTGGAGGATGGTCCCCTATGAATTGGAGGGCGGTCCCCTATGAATTGGAGGATGGTCCCCTATGAATTGGAGGGTGGTCCCCTATGAATTGGAGGGCGGTCCCCTATGAATTGGATGGTGGGATGGTCCCCTATGAATTGCAGGGTGTTCCCCTATGAATTGGAGGGTGGTCCCCTATGAATTGGAGGGCGGTCCCCTATGAATTGGATGGTGGGATGGTCCCCTATGAATTGGAGGGTGGTCCCCTATGAATTGGAGGATGGTCAACTTACTGATTGAATGGTGGTAATGGGGAATTGGTTTACCCATTACCCATTACTCTTCCTGTAATGGGTAATTGGAAGGACCCATTACTTTTCCAACTACGAGTAATGGGGAATTGAAAAAACCATTACCATTACAAGGAATTGGAAAAAGTAATTGAAAATTCCATTCCCATTACAGGAATGGGTAATGGGAATGGCCATTACTTTGTTCGGAAAGTAATTGGAATGGGTAATGGGAATTGGAATTCCTATTTTAACAACTCTGGTATGGGGGACTTCACCTAACTGATTTTATCTTCAAAACTTTGTAGAACAAACTTTTAATAGTGTACCAACATTTTTAAAAATATTTTACGAACTTTCTAATTCGTACAATGCGTTTTATTCAGTTTTGAATAAAGGAAGTTATGCTGCCGCACCCTGTAATTTGAAAATTCGTTTTTACAGACTTTTTACATAAAAAAGTTATTTTCTTCATCGTGATTGGCATTAGTAGGTACTAAACGTATCTATTGTTATCTGTTCTCTTATTTTCTTCTATTTGTAGATCTTATGTTGACACCAACATACTACTGAGGGTTCGCGAGACCGTAATTTCTGAACCTCGAAAAACATATGATTTATAAAGGCAGTTATAAAGTTGTCTGGTGACGCAGACTACCGCTCGACAGGCGCAATACATCAACAGTTTTCACTGTTCGTTTAATACTACAGTTCCACTCGACGAGACGACCACCCCTCGAGCTAACTCAATTAAACCAGCCAGCGCCGTTTCAATAATTATAATTCACGTCCCCCAACTGTCCGTCCCTAATATTAGTATGCTTCTTTCTCACGAAAACAAAATAAATGCGCAGACGCCCTTCTCTGCTGGACCCTGGTCATGCTGGTATCTTTTTAATCACGGGTGACCCCCCTACGAACCCTCACGCCATGATTCATGGCAATTGTCAAGTCGATGGAGGCGATGGGTAATGGCTGCTATCTTTATGCGGGTATCAGAATTCACTATATTGGTCATACTGCTCCCCTGTTTGTTTTCTCGCTCCTGCTTGATGATATTTTTTTTTCTCATACGAACTTCCATCGAATGAGATAGTGATGCTACATAATATGCAAATTGCGTCATTTTTGTAAAGCGAAAAGAAAACTTTTTGTTAGGTAATAATTTGATGAAATTTGAGCCTTTTCGTTTTTTTCTTTTTCTTCTTATTTTTCTTTTAATAAACCCAGTGTTTTGATTGTTGAAAGACTTTATTCATAACTGCTAGAGTTAAGTATAGTTTTCCAAGCAAGAGTTCACTCTGACTAATTCTGACTGACATTTCTATACTACAAGTGAATAATCAAGGTCAATTTGAGCTACAACATTCGAAAAATATGTATCAACACACCAGGGTTAGCATGAAACGGGACATTTTAGGAGATAGTGAAAGATAGACCACCATTTTCCTGGAGATTGCTCACGAGAGCTTCGATCCAGTTTGAGAAATTACGACATTAACGATACCCAACTCCTTTACACATAGTCAGGTCGAATCAAGCATTAAATTAAGATAATATTATCCCAAAAGAAAGATTTAAACAAATACATGTTCACTTTTTTCCTAACTGAATACACAGAGAGTAGTGACTGAAACACCGTTGAAAACCAACAACTCTAAACAAAGGTGAGAATCTTGAGAGAGAGAGAGAGAGAGAGAGAGAGAGCTATGAAAACTTCTATTATCTTAACTTTTTTAATTATTTTTGAGTCACTGAAATGAAAAAAAAAATAAAAAATAAATAAATAAATAAACACCTTAAGTAAATGGGGAATTTAGTTGGGAATCTCCGTTTCAAACAATATGATGTTTAGTTTACATTGATATGATCACTTGAAAGTGCTTAAGTTCTTTGACAAATATGAAAAATGAACATGAAAACACGTGGTGAAATTCATGATTTCCTGCATTTAAGTATACATCTCAAATCGTTTAAAAATTACTTTCTACTCATGTATGTACGTACATTTATCGAAATGTATGTGCTTTGGCGCTTGTTGGTGAGATTGCTGTGAATTTGAACGAAACCCTCTCCCTCCTCCCATCCCATCCCATCAAAGATTGTAGCAAAATCGGTCTATTATTATGAGAGGCATTTTCATCCTGTTTAAGCTTGAGCATAAGATTCTAGATGAATTCTTATGAGACTATTCAGAAACTACTAAAATTTCATCAAATTCAGACAATTTTTCTGTATACCTAATTTTTCCCGGGACTGATCAAATGGAGTGGAATTTATGTTCAATCGTACTGGCTGAACAACCCGATAATCATCCGATATTAGTGATTTGAATCCTTGGGCACCACCAGACATTTGATTTTGGAGGTCCCGAATTTTCCAGAACCCCTGCACGAGTTCAATTCAATTTTAGCGGATTTTTAAGAAAAATGAAGCTAATGTAATGGACTCAAAATTTGTAGCATGTCCTTTATTGCATTATTTTCTCGTACTGAAATCCGTTTTGGAACATTTTAAAACGATTCCCGAAGTTTTTCCAAAAATCATATGAACAGTAAATTTCTTATATATAAGAAATTTATCACTCAGGTTTTCATCAGGTACCTATTTTATATAATTTTTTTATACATAAATATTTACAATTGTTGGGCTATTTTCAATTTTTGAAAATATAACTATATATAGTTATATTTTCAAAAATTGAAAATAGCCCAACAATTGTAAATATTTATGTATAAAAAAATTATATAAAATAGGTACCTGATGAAAACCTGAGTATATTTGTTGTACCCAAACAATGCAATAGCTGAGAGTGCTCTATGGGTTCGTAGAGACGATTAGATTATGAATAATGGACGATTAGAGTATGAATAATGGACTCTTTACATCTTCAAAACATGTTGTCTTGTGCGTACAGTTTGTTGGATGTTGGTGTACTGAAAATCGGAAAAAACAACAATATACTGGGTACTCTGTGAGTTCGGTGTGACGAGGACTGCATGAATACGGACTACCAAAATTTTTAAAACATACCCTTTGCATACAATAGGTAGGAATGTTACAGGAAATAGGAAAAAAATATCAATTTACCTGTGGTTTCTCTGTGAGGTTGGGGCGACGAGGAGAGTATGAATCGAAGTTTTTTGAATTTTACAATCAATGGGTTGATAGGATCATTTTAACGGTTCGTGCTGTGTGGCACACCCACAAGGCTGGCTGTAGCTAATACTTCGATTTTCGTAACCTTGGCATGATGGATTTTTTTTTAAATTCGCTCATCAACTCATGCCAGATGTTGTGTTTGTGTGTATTCGAGTGAGGGTGATGGTCCTCTCGATGCGCTGATTTGTAAACTAGCCTGAACCCTACTCAATGGAGAGATTGATCCCTAAGCCTATGGCTTCGGCTATACATCCACGGCGCCTCGCGGCTGACTGTCCAGATAAGTGCTTGGAATATCTATCCGCAAACCTCGGCGTCTGGACCCAGACCTACTGGCAGGAAGCAGAGCATTTACCTAATGAAGCCTAGTGCTCTGGAGAGGCGCCTTTATGGGGCAAACCATTCCCTCTGCGGAACTGGGCCATAGGTAAGGTGAAGACAAGAAATGATAAGTCTGATTGACTACGTGCGAATGCATGTAGGAAGACCCCTGAGTGCGGCTTTTATACTCTAGCTATTATGGTGAGGGGGGAGTGGAAAAGAGGTGACGTCAGATGACGTGTTCTTTCCCTTCCTCGCCTCGTCCGTGTTGGTGATGACTCATGCCACTCTGGGTTTTCCTACACGTCACTTTATTGGAGAACTAAACATAGATGTATAACATTACACCGGATGTATGGATTTTTTTATGGCGAAGAAGCAAAACACCACGAAAAACTCTATGTGCGAAATGTCCTTTGAAAATAGAACTGTTGAATGAAATTATTTGAAAATCATCAACGAAAAATCTCATGGTTGTACAATAAGCGGTAGGAAAAATATTTTCTTCCCCAAATGCAATCATGGAATGGAAAACCAGGATATGAAAACAAGGCCAACCGACCATGTAGAATTTCCAGTAGAATACTTCATTACATAAATATAAGTCGAACTAAGCATTTCTTTGGATATTTGTTTATTTTCGTCTCTCGGGTTTTTAAACTTCCCCGAGGGAGGTTCGTTTCAAAAGCACTTCAATAAATCAGCGGTTCCCCAGAAAAAAAATAGAATGAAGAGAGACAACCCCTTTCTACTTCCACTAAGAATGTAATCGCGCCAACGACGTCTCTCCGCCCTGCCGAGCAGAAATGCTTTCCTCCGGGTATCTTCTCTACTGGGATTGAGGACGGCGGAGGAAGTGGAAGAAGGGAGAGGCGATGGATGTGTTTATTTTCCAGAAGGGTCGCTCTAAGGGCCAAGTTTCACATTGGATATTTTTCTTTCCGCGCAGTTAAGCCCCCCGCCCTTTGCCTCAAGCTCCACAGCACAGGAAGCTCTTTTTCCGACCTCTCTTGCCATTTTCCCCCTCCGCTATTCCCTTCGGAAGGGCAGGACGTGGTAGAAGACGACACCATTTCGCCCTTACTCCCTCCGTCCTCCTACCTACTTTTCGCCCTTTCCATGTATAAAGGCAAGGGGATTCTATTTACATTTTAAATGTTCCTTCCTACCCTTGGAATGTATTCAGATGGCTTCAACTGACGTGTGCCATGGTCATGTTTTATTTAAATTCGACAATATCCTTCCGAAGTATAACAGCATCATAGGATGTCTTCAAATGTAAGTAACTATTAACGGATTATAATGAATATAAATCATGAAAGTGCGTATTCTCTCAGAAATTGGCGAAACACTATATTTAATATAATATAATATCCCTAACTATTCAACTGACGTAATTCATTAAGAACTATGAAATGCTGCTATTGGTACCAGCTTATGCTCGTAGAGACAAAACTGTTCTAAAGGAGGACTTTGTGGGTGTTCATTTTTTTCTCCCACAAAATATTTCTAAATTCAATTTATATTAAACTAGCTGAATAGCCTGCTAATAGCAGGCAAACACAAATTGTAGATATGTGAAAAGAAAACCGTAATACCGAGACATAAAATTTCAACAACAAAATTATATATTAAAAACACGTAATATCAAATGTTACGTTTTTAATATATAATTTTGTAAATATATAAATATATATTAATAAAATTTAATATGTAAATATAATTTTATTAAATTAGAAAAAAAATTGATGTCACGGCCTGGAATCGAACCCAAGGTATTCAAGAAGATCGGTGACGTATTGTACGTTTGGGATTTTATGTAATAAATAATATAAAAAATTAGAATAGAAAAAATAAAATTTTAAATTTTAGTGAAATGCATTTTTTTTAATAAGAATTTGATCTTAGTAAAATTGTGGGAAACCAAAACCACTGAAGATTTAATGAGGACAATTCTAACTCGTATAAAATAACGGAAAAAAACTTGTATAAAATAACGGAAAAAAGAAGACAAATTTCGGGGATTTTGAAAGTTGAGCGCTGAAAGGGGTTTTATGCGCTCTTTGCCGGCAAGAGCTAAATTTCATCGCATCTTCGCCCCACCAAAAAGGGGCTTGAAGGGGTGAACGAAATGGTTTACAAGCTACAAGACATAATTATAATAGATTTTCTTTTTACGCAGCATCAATGTTTTCTCCGCAAGGTATGTGCTGGCCATGTTTTAAAATCAGGTGTTGGGCAACATTCGGAACCTGGAAAGGTATCAACAATAATAATTGTTATCAGTCACGAAGTTGCAAAATTAATATTGTTACGAACAGGATAAATTAGCAAACGAAAAGAATGATAGGAATATGGATTTATAAATTGCAGGATAGAAAGATGGTTTGGCTCTTTGGAAAGTATCACTTGGGTCTTGGTGAAATGCGTCTTCTAGTTAATAATATTAGTGTTAATCCAATGATTAGGTATTCTTTCCAAAAATACGGCAAAACTATACGAAGTTATTGTCGGATTTCGATGATATTTTCAGAAATTGTGCGAATTTGGGTGTTACATGGTCTCTTATGAAGATCATCGTCCTCTGGCTGACAGTAGCCTCTGCTGCGTATGCGCAAACGTAAAATCCTTGTAACGTGCATAACATTTTTATTCGAATTAGATGAAATTTTCCGGAATTGTATAACTTTTGCCCTACTCTATAACTCTACTCAATTGAACCATGAAGTTTTGTAAGTATTTTCAATGATGTCCTCAGTGGTTTTGGTGACGGGGAAGCTATGTGCCACTACCATTTAGTAGACTTGAAAAAAATGAGTTGTTCAAAAAACTGGTTTTACTACGGAAGGACAGAAAAACCTTCAAAAAGCAAGATGCGTTGTCAAAATTGTTCAGAAAGTTTTGAAACGCCAATTTCAAATGAAGATTGTGATTTGGAGGTGCTATTTTTTACCAGCTGCAGAAATACAAAGATGAATTTCATTAATTTCCAATCATAATTCAATAATTTCCAATCAAACGGACATCTTAAAGAGCTAGTTAATCCTGGAATGATACCCCAAATTTTTTGACGATCACTGCTACCCATTCGCCGATGCGACGAACACCACTACTTTTCAAGGGAAAATCAACGGCCACTCTTGTAGATCTGAGCTTATGCACTAGTTCAGGACGCATAAAACATCGGATTTTCACGATTTAACCTTCATCCGCTTGCGTTCTCTTGTGTCACACTAACGATCGCGGGACGGCTAATAGCTGCCCGTCACATTTTCCCCGATTTCAATGGTTTTTTTTTTTTTTGTACTTCAACTCGATAACGACAACGGGTTGGATTGGTAATCTGGTAAGTGAGTTTATACACATTATTCAAAACGGAAAACTTTTAGTAAAAATAATTATAAACTTTGTTAAAAAAATAATAATAATGTAATAATAATTTATTCAAATTTTTAGAAGGAACCACGCAAAAACTTTTATTAAAATTGTTTATAAACTTTGGTAAAAAAAACTCCATAATATTCTTCTTGAGCTTACTGCCTAGTGACTAAACTATCATATTCTCTTCAATTAATCAAATTGTTCTTCATAGCATCTTGTGGAAAAGTGTCCAACTAGAGAATAAAACTGCATCTACCCGCTCTCTTGAGTGCCAGTTATTTTTGGAGCTTTTTTTGCACAATACAACATTCCACGCGATCGGTTGAAGGATAAGTTCAAACGAGGACTAGTAGGGAGATAGAAAACGAAATAGTTCAGAAAAAGTACCATATTATAATTTTTATGGGTGTAAAAAACTTGAAGACTCGTAAATAAATCGCATTACATAATAATACAGCCTAGTAACACAGTCTCTGTAAATTATGAATTAACAAAATTATGTAGGCATTAGGTACATCAATGTTATTATATCGGAGCAGCCAAAAATCTCCGCAAATCTGACGTTAAAGTCCCCACTAATATTTTTACAGCACTTTTCGCAAATTTATTGTGGCATTATCCGGTTCTGGTTGGGACTTATTTTTCCATCACCGTGAAGTCGATTGTTGCTGATAGGTTTAACCACATTCAGTCATTTGGATATTGAGCTGTGGTCAATTTTGGAATTAGTTGTGTGAGTGGAAAGTCCATTCAAAGAGACATCAGCACGTCAGCCAGTGTCTTACCGAATTCGAACTTTGGAGGTGCTCTTTGATTTATATGACCTACAAGTTGTGACCAGCTAGGTTCATCATGTTGAAGAAGAAGCACATGCGGGCAATTTCAGTCTCCTCAGGTGACGCAAGAGGTGATAAATGTTCTCAAGAGATGCTGTTTGGTTCAAATGTTTGTTTGGGATGTCCTAGTCGTTTATTTGTCAGCACCTACTCAGACGACGAGGTTGAGGCTTGTACGAGGTGATTTACAATTTCCCGTTCTACATCTTCGACGAGTCGGCGATCTTTCTCGTCCCTTTCTGAGCCTGAACTCCAAGAAATCATCTTCAACTCCTCTTCCTCCAAGGACAGAACTTTTCACGAATATTCCTCTAGAAGTCATCTAATTTCGTCATCTTCTTGGTATCTTTTTCTTGAAGCCATGCCATGAAAATGAAAAGTGATGATTCTATGAAAACACTTGAAGAATGTACCTAGTATTTGAACTTGGTACTTCTTCTTCCATTGAAAATGAGCGATTACTTACTCCTTCTCCTTCGTCATATCAATGACGATTTATTCCGTGCCGCTGTAGCTCTGTACAGAAAACGTACCTACGTAAGTACCTACAGCATGTTCGTCGATTAAACGAAGGGTTGATGAGCTCCAGGGTTAATGAGTATTTTACCAAACTGTTTCAATCATCTGTGGAAAAAAATTGATTGAAATATATTGAAAGCCAGAGGTCTATATAATAGTCACAAGATGATACAACTTGATAACCAAAATTTTCATACTCTTCTGCTGCAATCTTGGAGAAGTAATCCATGCATCCCCTTTATCGAAGGACCCAACTAGTTGTTCAAATCCAAATTCTGGACAGAACATTATAAGCATTCAGGAATCTCCTAGTAATGACTGGGAGGAACCTCAAAAATGAGCTGGCTGATCGATAAAACTTCTCTGCGTTCTCCTTAGTGCGATGGACTTTAGTCCTACTACTAATTACATAGAGCTTGGAAAACATGCACTCTTTTTAATCCAAAATATGATTTTACGATTGGCAATATATGCAGAGTATGCACTCGTCAAAGAAATATATGCGAAAAAATATGCACCCCACCAAAATACTATAATTTGGCGATGATGACCTTGATTTGTCTAATGTAGGTACATTAATGATACAAAAGCAATAAAAACAAATATTTTCACTTTTTGTAATTAATTGCTTCATTTAATAACATTATCAGCAATTAATTATTGAATAGAACTACCAACACTGTTTCCAAGTTTTCCACAGAAAGGCAGTTTCTTTTATCGCTTAGGAACAATTTTAACAGGAAACAATAGGTAAATATTGTTCTGAACATGAAAATTATTCTATAGGTGTATAATTTGTCAATAATTCACCACCAGTAGGTTTTCCTCCAAAGACACGTGTAAATTCTCCTACTGCTTGCCACCCTGGATTTCTCTTGAGAGCTCTGTAGGACCAACCGATCGGTCTCTATGAGAACTTACCAGAAACACGAGTGTGAATCGCAAAAGAGGCCTAATTCAACTTTTAACTGACCAAAATGCGATCGCAGTTCGTTCCTTCGAGTTGTTTTCAATTTTGCGTTCTTAGCAACCAGTAATCAATTTTCCTCATGAAGGCACCCACAACTCCCCGTTCTTCGAACTGAGTGTGAAGTATTACCTACTTCACACTCAGGTAGGTAATATAGATAGGTAAAATGCACTACTTACCGTAGTGCATATTACCTATGGTTGGTAGGTGATGACAATGGCCTTAGGCCCAGAGTAACCAGGTAATATACTCATAAGGGGAATAATCATCTCCGTCACTTCCGTAAGTAGTCACCAACCCTCAACAATGGTCTCAAGTACTGAAAATTAAGGTCAGGTCGATCAGCCTTCAACAAAAAAGTTTTTTCTAGATTCGTTTCTTGAAAACATAAGAAGAAAACGTTAAGTACCTATGCGAAATATGCAGCAACATGCATAATATGAGAAAACATGCACCAGCAACCAAAATATGCAAAAATTTGACGTTTGAATTTCAATTTAAAAGGCTCTAATGCATTCAAAAACCTTCAGAAAGTCTAAATAGGTACGAGGTTTCACACTCAAAAACCTAAATATGCAAAATAAGATAATTCCCGGCTCTAAAATTAGCTACTTCACTGCCGCCTCTATTGGCCTACACCTGAAATAGATGAGCCACATATCCCAAAAAAAAAATATTACGCTTCTCGATAATCCGTGGTTCTACTCCATGAACCAAATTTACATACTTATCATGATTAAGATATGACCATAATGAAACTTTTCTATTACTTTTATATGTTATAAAAGTTTTATAGGTGTGAAATTTGTTAACTTGCACCCCTAATATCCAGGTTCACTTTCGGCAGTCAGTTTCAACGGTACGATCATTGAATCGCTCATGGCAGTAAACAGGGAATCTGGCTAGGTGAAATCTAAAATCAAATTGACAGATTCCCGATTTACTGTCGGTGAATCCAGGAGAGGAGCACTCCGGAAGGAGTTCGTGTTTGTTGACTTCGATCTAACGACAGAGTGAGCTCAATGCGCCGGACGAGATCGACCGCCCTGCGGTTAGTTCTGGCCCCATCTCATAGGTTGCAGCACTCGTTCAAGACCTGTTTCCAACAATCCCTTCTTATTGTCCCCGGTCCTGGTAGGTAAGGAGATTCTTTCCCTCTAGTTTTCTTTTTTTGAGTCCAAAGAAAAACAATGCAAAAGGAGAAAAAGTACCCCACATAGTTATGTAGTTAGCAATTCCCTAAAAGAAAAAAATCAAAATCAAATAAATAGGAACAAAAACAATAAATTTAAGTTATTTATAAAAGTACCCATCTTTTTGTTAGATAATTATTTTACAAAACTTAGCTTACATTCCTGAAATTTAGGTAAGTTGGCAAATATGTACCAATAATACTTTCAACTGTTATTTCCACCAAAAGGAAGCAATGAAATTATGACCATAACTTTGTAAGACTCTACTTCAAGAAAGAAAGGCCTGTGTACCAGGGGCATGGCGTCCATAATGCCACTCAGGGTCTAGCCCCGGCATAATTTCTCTCTCTGTAACCTATATCTTTACCTCAAAATTGAAAAAACTCCCTTGAAAAAGTGTTCCCCCCAGAGTAGAAAAAATTCCCCAGTAGACAGTTTTTTTTCCTCAAAACTCACTGATACTTCATGGAAGCATGGATCTTTTATAAGTGTATAAATGGATCTTTCATAACTGACATGTAGTTATGTCAAACTTCCATGTTAGAAATTGAAAGATGTAGTAGAATGGAAGTAGTCACCCGAGGCCATGGAGCTAGTCTTCATGGACTTAGAATCCACATAAGTCCATGACGGCCAGTGACTACAGAGGAAAAGAAGAAGAAGTAGGATATAATCGATAGGTAACCTAGAATCGATTGCCAATTCCCGAATTTCCAAGATCTGTCCATGATCTGGCGCAAGACCCCAGTGTTGCCATAGTGATTGTTTTTTATTTTCAGTTTTTCCCCGTCTGCGCATGCGCAGTAGTGTGAATATACAGGCCCCCCACCCCTTTCTCAGCCCCTGCCGGGGAAGACAAAATCGATCTATTATTCTCTCTGATCGAGACACATTTTGATTCAATTCAGATGGATGGATGCTCAAACATCGTGGAGTATCCTATGGGATACCTACTGGGTCCATGTCAAACATTCAACTCCTCTCCTTATCAGTTTCTTATCTTGCTTCACAAAGTCAAAGTTCAAACTCAGTTCATTTGAAACAGTGTTTTTCTTACGGTGTTTTTGCAATGGCTAACAGATAAGTTTTATTTTTCTACTTTCTACCACCCTAATTTTCTGATTTCCTTTTTGTTTTTGTTACATTTTAACATTTAGTTTTCACATTTCATTGAGGTTTTACTGTTATGGTAGGTACTCCAATGAATACTGTGGTCAGTATCCAGTCGAAATTTTCGACTTTTGCCTACGATGATAGGATTTAGATTAAAAGTTTAGGAAGGGATAAACCTGTACTCAACATTGCCATTGCCCAATCAGTAAATAAAGGGAAGAATATTGTTGGCACCAGAAAATTCCGTATTGATGTTTATAACAAAGCTGAGTGGCTCACAGGATGTCCCGTTAAGAATGCATTCTTCTGTTTTCGTTGCTTGCTTATGGGTGGGGAGTATTCACGGACGTTTAAAGGCATCACAGACTTGAAACATTTGTCTGAGAAAATAAAAAGTCTCGAAGTGAGTAAACTTCATTTAGAAATACAAGAGATAAACACTAGGATGTTTACTTCTTGACATGAAGAATTTTGCTGATTGACTGCAAAATTATGATTTTTGGTGTGTTATGATTGTTGTGGATGGCGTTTGCTAGAGAGAGATTTTCTCACACAAGTATGAAAGTAAGTTGAAACTAAGTTTTAACATATTGTTGAAGTTATCAATCTTCAGGGGTTTTGCCTCTGAAATGACTAGACTCTTTCTGGAGCTCTTTACTGTGTTCCCTAAAGTCTCTTGAAACAATGACAGTTTACGTTCCTGGTCCTCTTATCATTTTCGGTTTTCCATTCCATTTCCCCTGCAATTCAAGTCGTCTTGGTGTGTTTGTTGCAATACGATCTGATGGAGTTGACCACTGATTAGACTTACCTACTTATCGTATTTTTGCGTTTCTGTTCTACATTTCAGTATGGGGAAAATAGGCAGCCAGGTGCTCTTCAGTACCACAACTTTTTATATAAATATGCTGCGTAGACGTTGCAAAAGACAATTAAAAGTCAACAAAGGGAATATGACCCTCGAAAAGCATTCAAGAGACATTTCGACTAATAAATATGTAGAATTTGTTAACACTTTTTCGTTTAAAAAAAAATTGGAATACCTATTTAATGTTTTAGTAACAAATTAACATTTTTTATCTTTTCAAGTCCCAAAAATGATTTTTTTTTTCATCATTAACTGGAATGAAGTTGAGATGTGATTCTTCCTCATTGGGTCCTCCGTTTGACGCAAAAGTATGTATGACATACATACGATAACACATTGTGTTATCCTAGGGTCAAGATCGTGTATTTTCTGGTTTGGTGCCCCACCACTTTCAGAGGTCACCCAACGCCCCTGCTGTGTACTATTTCTTTGGTTAATAATGAAATTAGATACACTACGGGCTTCGCGAATATCATTAGAAAGTTATTGTGGCAGATTGAAGATGAATAAATTTTTGGGATGACCAGACATGAGACGCCCATGAAAAAAAGGTTGAACTTGGTCTGAAGAACGATACCGCCCTGGACTTTTGAAGCTATCTCACCTCAATGACTAGCCTCCTGAAAAACTAAAAATTGAAATTGACAAAAAGTTTAATATGAGCTAGAATCCGAAAACGCTGCAAATTACTACACAAAGGTTTATTACTTTTCTGTATAGATCACTCGCCTGCAACGAACACAGCTTTGCCATTGTCACTACCTAGCAACCATATTTTACCTTCACAATCAAGTTTATTTCGAAGAAATAAACGCTTCACACTCAGTGCGAGGAAATAGGGAGTTGCGGGTGCCTTCATTAAGAAATTTGGTTACTAATGGTTGCTGAGGACGTTAAACTGAGTTGTACAACTCAAAGAATCGAACAATTATCGCATTTTGGTCTGACAAATTTGAACGTAAATTAGGCCTATTTTGCGATTCACGCTCATGTTTTTGATTCATCCTGTGACCAACCCTAAGCTCACATTGGGAGCGAACAGTTGGTCCTACTGAGCTCTGGTTGGTCTCATTCGATTCTAAAAATTCTATACCGTTTTAAATTGAAGAAAAAAACAATACCTAAATATCGACATTTTCCGAGTTAGGGCGTTTTGAAAATTGTTTTCCTCCGTTTCTTAACTACGAAGAAATTTCATTTGATTTCTGAATCCTACGTTGGTAATTCGAAATGTAAACCATCGAATTTTGAAAGGGCGTTAAATTATTTTCTTCCTTAATTCCAAAGGTTAACTATTACAAATAATTGATACATTCGCGGTCAATACCTATAATTTCATTCAGGATTTTGTGTGCCAGTCCTAATTCGGATCGCTTGCCCCTGGGAATCGTTATAAACTACCTATTATTTTACTCAGGAAAAAGTGATAGGTATTTTATACATATATTTTTCAAAAATTTCCTGAAATAGGTAAAAGGTCGAGTGTGACATGTATACCACCTGACTCACATACACCTGACTCACATACACAGTTCCGCAGTTATCGGTTATTGGGGTTATAGGAGTATAAATGAAAAACGCTACAAATTATTACACAAAGGTTTATTATTGCTTCTGAGTCTACCAAGATAGCGGAAGCTTTGCTTTCACTTTTCAAGGTTGAAAAAAAAGTTATCCAAAATCGAAATTTCCACTCGCGTTTTAAGTTTCAGACCTTTCTGAACATTTTTGGTTCCGCGTCTGTTATAAAATCTTTGCCACAGCCATGTCTTCTCCATTTCTCATCCGATTTCGATGAAATTTTCTGTTCAAATTGTGTTTCTTGTCAAATTGTTTAAAAGGACAATAAATTCGACCTGGAGCAGTAGCACTGAAATTTTCCCTTGGGCCTATCGTTTTCAAGCTCCCATCCCAGCCGGTAGGTAAGTACCTAGCAGAATGTAGCGTGAGCATGGTTCGGAAAAACAGTTCATTGTTATTTTTAATCTAAACTAGACCTCATTCCGAGAATTTTGACATACACCGCGACCTCCTAGCACGAGAAACCCTTTTTCAATGATTTTTCAAAGTTTCGAATGTTTATGACGTCACAGAGTGCTTGGGCCCCAGGCCAGGTGGGAGGGATGCGTGACGTCATAAACATTTGAAATTTTGAAAAATCGTAGAAAAAGATCTACTCATCAAGGAGAGTACGGGTGGTGACAAAAATCCCCAAGATGAGGTCTACTTTCGATTAAAAATTTGAAAATAAATCAGGCTGGGTCCGGGTTTAGGGCTCTTGCCGTTAGTACGATCCGTGTTGCCCGTTTAGTTCGATGTTTTTCGATAGTTTCATTGTTTTGTGATCAGTTGAGATAAATAAAAAACCGAAATCGTTTTATTTAAAAAAAAAAATTTTTCGTTGTTTCTAAAGGGACATTATTGAAAATAATAAACCAAAAGTAACCGATTCGCACATCACTATCAGGTGCCCCCCAATTCCAAAATGTTATTTCAGTTCGAATTTGCGTAGAGCGAGACTGAGCTATTTTGGTCTATTTATTCACGTGGGGATTGTGCAGAAATAAACTATAGAATAACTTCGATTAGAAAGAATGGTTTTCGAACCAGAGCGCGGGAGTATCTTCCTTGTTCAACTATCTTGTGTCCTCCGTCTCTGCCGGCCCAACCCGGGGTCACGCGAACGGGAGACCCTGAGGGGCCCCTACGAGTGCAGAAGGGGTTTTCACCTTACGACTCTCCTGGGGACAATATTGAGAACGATCCGACTATCTTGAGAGGCGGAAGTGGAAGGGGAAATGGCTCCGTGGCGGCCAATTGCTTCTATTTCTTCTGTTTTCCACTATGTTAACCGTCTCTTGTTTTTTTCCGTCTTTTTCCGCACTTTTCTTTCGACCGTGAGATAAAGAAGGAAAGCGAACGCTACAGAATCCGAATCTGACCATCAGTGAGATTATGTCAATCCTCTTTCAGTTGTTTCCAAAGCCTGGCATCCTTGCATAGTCGTGAAAGATCTCCCTCCGTTATGAAGTTAACTTAGATCTTGTTTTTCAAGGTATAATAGGCATCCTTGGAATTGATTTTCCCGAAAAAATAACCACTAATTACTGCCTCATTCACTCCCAAAAAACGCTGCAAATTATTGCACAAAAGTTGTTTGAGATTTTTTTTTATTGATCTCTCGCCTGCATCATTTTCCCAATTTTACCTTCACAATCAAGTTTATTTAGAAGAACTCACACTCAACACGAAGAAATAGGGAGTTCCGGGTGCCTTCATTAGGAAATTTGAATACTGGTTTCTAAGGACGCAAAACTGAGAACATCAGCAATCGTATTTTGGTTAACTAAAATTTTAACAGAGATTAGGCCCCTTTTGCGCTTCACACTCGTGTTTCTGATTTTTCGTTTGGCCAACTTTTAAATTCTCAAAGGGAGCGAACGGTTGGTCCTACAGAGCTCTGGTTGGTCTCATTCGATTCTGAAAAT
Source organism: Apolygus lucorum (assembly GCA_009739505.2). Lineage (NCBI taxonomy): Eukaryota > Metazoa > Arthropoda > Insecta > Hemiptera > Miridae > Apolygus > Apolygus lucorum. The sequence continues at coordinate 12,952,635 of CM019182.2, forward strand.
TCACTACTACTTTACATTGAAGAAAAAACAATACATTAATATCGACATTTTTTGAGCTAGGGCGACATGAAAATTTTAACACTCATTTTTCAACCCTTACAAGTGATTTACATCAACTAAATTCTTCGGGGCACAACTAGACCCGAAATGGAACCCATATACCAAATTTCATCAAAATCTGTCAATGGAAACTAAGGAAAGTGCCGCGTAAGGCGGACGGCTGATGGACGGCCAAATTTTTATTAGATTTTTGGATTCTACATACTTTGAAACGTAAACCAACAAATTTTGAGGAGGGGTTAAAAAAAATGTCTTGGTCGATTCCAAAGGTTCATTATTTAATATAATAAACCAATGGTGGTTCAATGTTCATGGAAGTTGTCTCAAAATTTCGACGTGACATAGTCGCTCCCATCGTGGAACGCTGTAACATCACTAAAACACTTGTGAAAAATCGCGACAGACAGGTTGCCCATAAATAACATTAAAATGAAATTCCTACTTCACTACTATTTTTCCTTTCATCACCATTCTCGACTGTTCTCTTTCGATCAGACAACGAAGAACTGATTCAGATGTGTATGGATTGGTCTATCGAATTTACTTAGGATATTCTTTCGCCCGCTAGGATATAATGTATTCTTGTCATAGATGTCGTTATGGAACAGACAGGCTTCAACAAACAGTGGAGATACTTGTCATCATGCAGATGGACATTCCGTTGACTATTACTGCCTACAGTCTTCAACACTGCGAGAGATGATGCGACTAGGAAATTAAAACAACGAAGATGAAAGAGAAAAAAAAAAAAAATCACCGCTAGAATTTAATCTCAAACTCAAATGTTCTCTTTGAGCTCGAAAGAAAAAAATCTAAGAAAATATTAATTTCCACCCTCTTTGGCCGCTTCCACCAATGGATTCCTTAATTCTCTTTTCCCCAAGCGCTGAGATTAAAATGGAAAAAAAGTAATTGCATTTTTATTTAACTGAAGCAATAAAGGGGATTAAAAAAGGCAGATAAGACACAAGAGCTCGATAGAGAGCGGTGAAGGGGCATGAGGGGTATTATAGGCTCCAGTTGAGAGGCGAGGGGATGAAAAAGCAAAGAAATTCGTGGAGATTATTCTTTATCCAGATCTGTCCAGGCTGCTTCTGGTCCTTAGACCTATTATATAGATAAACACGTTTTCTTACTGGCATTGGCTGATGTAGAACTTTCTTCTCATTCTATATCAAAGGTACTTCGAGTTTGGACTAGATATTCTTCATCCAAAATACTTAATCCTTTAAGGGCCGGTTCAAAAAAAACGTCTGCCAAGTTGGGTGGGCAGTATAGCTTCCTCACTCATTGTAACATGGACGTATAGAATCAGTTGGCGAAAAAATTATGATTCAAAGAGTTATTGAATACCAAAATATTGGCAATAATATGCAGGATAGGGTTGCAGGTATTAATGTTTATAATATTTTTATAATTTTTATAAGGTATTATAGTTAATAATATTTTGTATTTTCAACGTAGAATTTTATTTAGCGGTCCAATCCCTGAAAATTTCATCGAAATTGGTTGAATAGTTGCGGAGTTTTGGTTGTAACAATAAATTTAAAGTTCGCGCATGCGCAGCGGCTATTGCTTGACCAATATGATTGGAACTTATAGGGTGTCGCTTAGAAGTTAGTCCCTAACTAACCTCCAAATTTGAGCAAAATCGGTTCATTAGAAACCGAGGTTCCAGGAAATTCACGTTTGCGCATGCGCACTCGCTCGTTAGTATAGTTTTGCCCGGGACAAGGATTGACCACAGACAGACCGACAGACAGACAGACCGACAGACAAACAGACAGACAGAAACGGAACCAAAATTGTTCGGGAAGCTCTAAAACGCAACAAGCAAGTGGACATTTTGATTTTGGAGGACATTTTTTTTTTCACTTCTTTCACGAATACAAAGCTTCCCTACCTTCGGTAGTGAGGAAGCAAAAAAATCTGTAACCTTGATAGTTACGTAACCCTATTGTGAAAATTGAGTTTGGTTCAACCATGGGGATGAGCGTTCAAAAAACAATTTCGGGGTTGGTTTACCTCGATAGAATCGATTATTCATTGAACCTTGATGAACTTCACGGTTGCCATGGATACCGACGCTCTGAAGTTCTGCTCATGGATACTTGAAAATCTGACAGTTCCATGTTGTTCAACTTCATTCTACACCTAAAAATGACAATTTTTTGGCTACACTTTCGCCAATTTTTCCCGAAAAAGTGTACCTACTCAGCTTCAGCAACACTGTTCCTCAATTTATCTTCTTATTGCAAAAAGCAAACAGTGATTCTCACTTTCGCGATTTGGTTCGTTGAAATGTAACTCGAATGTCGAAAAACAACGTGATTATTTTTATTATGCTTTATTAACGGGAATGAAAAGTATTATAGAAGTATCATAGAGCGATTTGTATAGGACAAAAGTATTATATATTATGGGACACCCTGTATTATAAAATACCTATGTTTGTTAGAAGGTAGATAGACATCACTCAAACTTTTACAAAAACCTTGAAACATCAAATTTTGAGGGAGGGTTAAATTTTTTTCCTTGCTCGATTCCAATAGTTCATTATTAAAAATAATAAATCAAAATAAAAAAAATTTCAGAAATAAAATTTGAAAAAATATATTGAAGGAGATTTGAATTATTGATCAAACTTCAGCGGAGGTTGAAGTCGTTCGTGTAGATATACTCTGTCCTTATTATGGTGCTGAATTGGTGGATGTGGTAACTTATGATAAACCTTGTATACCACCAGTTGTTTTACCTCGAGAACTGTGTTCCGAACTGATGGTCAAAACAGCTTCCTTCCGTCTCGTCTGTCTCTCTTCTGTCCAGCCTAATCTCACTGGAGTAAATATATGGCCCTCTCCAGTTAAAACCACAATCCAGTTTTGTCCAAAATTCTGCCTTACTCTCTTTTCAACAGTTTAGGGTCGGGGAGGTTCATCCATCTACTACATCTCATCACCGGTATGATCTACCTACTATAACAGAAATATAGAAAAATGCTATAACAGAATTTTTTGTTTTTACCATAAGTTTACCTCCGTGGGTAAAATATCTTTCTAAAAGGGGTGATTCGTGAGATTATTCGCAGTTTACCACTACGATTCTCCGTTGCATCGCTATGTGTGGGATATATTCCTCGTACATGCATACGTCGACTGTACAACGTATAGTTGTTGTAGAACTGACCGTGATTGGGTACCAGTTGCCGGTGCGGGGGACGGCAGAGCGTGCAGGCGTGGCCTCTCGTGGCTTTGGCTTTTGCCTCACATAAATCCAAATCCTACACTACAAACCACTTGGTTGAGCCCAGGGAAGGGCGGTGGTCGGGGCGCAGATAGCGGGCTAAAAGCTACCGCTTCGGTGAGTTACTGTCCTAAACTTCCCTCTCTTCCATCCTCCATCCCACATCCTTTTGCTATCTCTCCGGATTTTCGTCCCCTCCCCTTTCCCATACAACCTCCAACCCGCAAGCCATCGCTTTCTTTAATCTCGGCTCTTTGCCTGGACATTTCTCTTGAAATAAATCTGGGCTTTAATCAGCTCCACCTTCACCACATCGCTCGAGTTATGGCCGCTGGATATGGTGGAAGGGGCACCGGGCTAAGCTCTTCTAAATCAACATTCGAAATGATCCCCATAATTTTACGACGCCCTCTCGTTTTCCATTGTTATGCAGTTGATTTCCATTCTTGGTCTGGACCAACGAAATAATGCTATTTTTCGTCCGACAAAACCACAAAGGCAGCATAAATTCCTTTCGAACTTGAATAATTTTGTCATAATTTGCGGAAAAAACATTCCAATCATCAAATTATCTCTTAAGAAGAATAATGCAAAGCCAAGGATCAACTAGTACTTGATGATCTCGTGCGTTGCTCAGGAAAGAACGTCTGCCAAGTTGGATGGTGATTATAACTCCGTGATCTAAAAAATATCCATCTTCTTCTTCATACGATGTTCACGTGTGCTAAATTTGAGGGTTACTGACAACATTTTTATATCATAATTATTTTTGTTAACAATAATTTTGTAGCTAGGTTCGTCCCTAGAAATAGACGTCGTGTCCTAAAATTATGCATGGAAGTATAATATGCAAAACAATAAGATAAGCTTTTTCTGGTTACAGAGATTTTATACTATTTGTTGATACTGCTTGTCCTCATTATCCCATATCAGGAAGCGACACTGCCTATCCAACTTCGCAGACGTTCTTTCTTCTGCAACGAGCGAGATAGTCAAAACTAGTATGGTGTCATCTCAATCATTAGGGTGCGTAGAGATGGGAGCATCGAGGAGGAATCTTTTAAGGAAGAGCGTTGATGTTTTGACATAGAAAAAGGCCTTCAGGTTGTAGCAAGTGAAGAAGGGACTCATGAATGAGGGAGCATAAAATGAGAGTGCATGAGGAAGAGAGTGTAGATGGGGGTGTGTTGTGATGTGCTAGGTACCTCTTCGAACTTTTGTCCATTCACTGCCCTAACTCAGTGGAGGAGAGCTCTATTCTCGTTTCCTAGTCGGAAAGTCTGAGATAGGTTTGTAGCGGTTTCTTCAGTTTATTTGTTGATTTAATTGAACACATTGAAATCTTATGGCACGTGTTGATTGTTTACCTGAAAAGTTACGTTGTCAATAAAAAGTTAGTTCCGAGTTAACATTCGCACGGAGTCAACTTCATTTCATAAATAAGTCTAAAAATAGGTACGTACACACATCGTCTAAAAACTGGTGACCCCGACGTGATCGAGTCACAGTCCCTGATCGATACCCATTGCCTAATATCCATGATATGACTCTTGATCTTCATGGAAAAACCATATTCTCAAAATAGATCTCCTAAAAGCTTACCACCAAATTCCTATGGCACCCGAGGACATACAAAAAACCGCAATCATAACTCCGTTTGGTCTCTTTGAATTCCCCCGGATGACATTTGGTTTATCTAACGCCGCTCAAACCTTCCAAAGATTCGTCAATGAGTTGACTCGAGGTTTGAACAATGTCAAGGCATACATAGATGACTGTCTGATTGCAAGTTCGTCTGAACAAGAGCACTTGAGCGACCTCCGTCAGCTCTTCCAACGGTTCAGAGAATTTGGTGTGGTCATCAATCCAGCTAAGTGCGAATTTGGCAAGCAAGAAATAGAATTTTTAGGACACATGGTAAATGGTGAAGGTATAAAACCTCTGCCTAAACGAGTTGAGGTCATCATGCAGTACAAACCACCGAGCGATATTCAAAGTTTGCGAAGATTTCTCGGCATGTATAATTTTTACCGACGTTTCGTTAAAAAGGCAGCAGATTATCTAGGCTTGTTGAATGAGTTTCTTAACACGTTCACTGCGGGTCTGATTTTGTAAACCTTCCCACCAAGCGGAAAACTTTTTTTTCGCCTATCGCCTCAGAATGCTTCAAATATATGTGATATGGCACTAAAAAGTTGTTATTGCTATGATTTCTTAGAAATTTGCTAATGACGCACCATATGCGTCATCCGCCTGGCAGGTGTGATCAGTGGGTTTCCAAGCTGTTTAGTCACTCATTGACACTTATTGCAATGAATGACTGAACAAAGCTCAATCATATAACACGGAAGATTATATAATTATACTTTATATTTTCAACCCAAACATTCACAAAAAAGAGCAGTCGAAAATGGAACAGCTGGGAAAACAGAGAAATTTGCATACAAGAATAAAAAATTGAACAATTGAACAAAATTTGCATACAAAATAAAAACTTGAACAGTCAAACAAAATAATAATGAGATCAATTCGCCTAATATTTTATAGGTATTTGCTACCTACCTGAAAAATATAAAAGCTGTGAAAAAAAATTAACTAACTAAATTGACTAAAAAATTGACTAACCTTGGAACTTTGGAGGATGATGGCCCATCAGTCATCTAGAAATGATTTAGGTAGGCACCAAACGTTACTAAAAATTCAGTAAAAACACTTCACTATAATAACAGATCAAAACCGCGATGAAAGTTAGTTTATTCGTTGAAAATAGTCGAAATGAAACAAGAAATCAAATAAGATAACAACGGGAAGCTGGGCACCTACCGAGTGCACACTGACGGACTACAAAAATCGAGGAATATGAACTTCCTACACATCGAATCATGCTTTTTGAAGTATATATTACAACTTACCTTTATTATTTCACGTTTCCACGCCAAAAATCCACGAAAAACTCACAAAATAAGGTAATAAATTGAGGAAAACCCAAGATCACTTGCAAACGAACCTGATGTGACTGTAGATGATAAAACAATGTGAAAGCCTCGTTCTTATCACAAACGACGCTTTATGTGGGTAGTTTGGACCCATTTCTTGCAAGTAAACAAGCTTCGGAATACTTTCCTGCCAGGCGGATTTTAAGAAAACATTCTGAAAACGAAGGGGCTCATGACGCAACGTATGCGTCTCCCGCCTGGTGGCCCCGACTCGCATGACGCAACAACGTATGCGTCTTCCGCACGGAACGTGTTAAAGGTCATTCTGGCAAAGAGAACTCAGAAATTGTTTGGTCCGACGAAACACTTGAAGCTTTTTCCAAGTGCAAACAGGAGTTGGCCAATGTCATGATGCTTGTACATCCACGTTCTGACGTTCCTTGGTCGTTAATGGTCGATGCTTCGGATATGGCTATAGGGGGTAGCGTGCAACAGAAGGTTGGAAACAGTTGGCAACCACTCAGCTTCTTTTCACGCAAATTGACTCCCACAGAGAAGAACTACAGTACATATGACAGAGAACTCCTATCCGCATACGAATGCATCAAATTTTTCAGACACCTACTAGAGGGTAGAGTTTTTACATTATATACGGATCACAAGCCACTCACATACGCATTTCTACAGAAACCAGACAAGGCTACACCAAGACAGATACGACACCTTGACTTCATCAGCCAGTTCACTACCAACATCCAGCACATAGCTGGGAAGGATAATGTTGTTGCCGATTTTCTATCCCGAGTTGAAGCAATATGCACCAAACCTTTAGATTATTCTAAACTTGCCAGTGCACAGCGATCAGAAGACCTTCCAGCGTGCCCATCACTTGTGTGGAAGCAAATCCATTTTTCTGATGCCAGCTCTCCTGTGTACTGTGATGTTTCCACGGGATTCATTCGACCCTATGTACCTCCAGAATTCCGACGTCAAGCCTTTCATACTGTCCATGACTTATCCCATCCAGGCAATCGATCAACATATAAGGCACTTAGCCAGCGATTTATTTGGCCCTCAATGGCCAAAGATTGTAAGAACTGGGTTCAGGAGTGCATTTCTTGCCAACGAAATAAGGTACACAAGCACACCCACAGTCCTCTAGGCGCATTCCAACCTCCAGGTGACCGCTTCTCGCATATTCACATTGACCTGGTTGGGCCTCTGGTTCCCTCCCAGGGATATACGTACGTCCTGACTTGTGTGGACAGGTTCACGAGATGGCCTGAGGTTGTACCGCTAGCAGACTGTAAAGCTGAAACTGTCGCACGTGCATTTTGTGCACAGTGGATAAGCAGATTCGGTGTTCCAAGCAAAATCGTGTCTGACAGAGGTCGACAGTTTGACAGCTCGATTTTTCAGCAATTGACAGCAATGTTAGGGATTTCCCACAATTTCACCTCGTCCTATAATCCAAAAGCAAATGGATTAGTCGAACGTGTGCATCGCCAGCTCAAAGCAGCGATTCGTTGTCATGAAACTGAAAGATGGATGGAAGTTTTGCCACTCGTCCTGTTAGGCCTTCGTTCTTCCTTCAAAGAAGACCTGAAGTGCACTGCTGCAGAACTAGTATACGGAACAACTTTGAGGCTCCCCAATGAATTTTTCAACGAAAAAATCGACTCATCTCCTTCACATGAATTTTTATCTAACATCCGGAAAACTATGGATACCTTGAGAGCCCAGCCTGTCCGATGGCACTCGAAAGCAGCAGTCTTCATCCACGAAGATCTCAGGACATGCTCCCACGTATTTCTTCGACATGACACCATCAGGAGTGCTCTCCAGCCACCATACAATGGACCGTATGAAGTGAGGGAACGGGGGGAGAAAACCTTCACAATCCTTGTCAAGGGAAAAGAGATGTCAGTCTGTATAGACCGGCTCAAGCCAGCCTTCATTGCAAATGAAGAACCATCGAAAGATGTACACCCAGAACCCTCAGAAGGCCTTTTCACCCATAAAACGTCAGGACCACAACCCACAATCCCCGGACCACACCCCACAGCAACTCCTACACCATCAAGTTCACACCCTACGGATTCTCAAGCACCTCAGATGCAGCACAGTATACCCATTCAGCAAAATTCCCCACAGCCAGCAAGACAACAGCCATATACAACAAGATCGGGAAGAACAGTAAAATTTCCAGAAAAATTCAAAATTTATCATTGTTATTAGGGAAGGGGGTGGTTTGTAGCGGTTTCTTCAGTTTATTTGTTGATTTAATTGAACACATTGAAATCTTATGGCACGTGTTGATTGTTTACCTGAAAAGTTACGTTGTCAATAAAAAGTTAGTTCCGAGTTAACATTCGCACGGAGTCAACTTCATTTCATAAATAAGTCTAAAAATAGGTACGTACACACATCGTCTAAAGATCCACAGTCGAGGAAAGTTAATTTTTAATGACTCAATAGGACCAAGGAAGGGAGAGCTTGGTAGATGAAGCCTGGAGGTGGGCTCTCGCTGCAACATACAAGATGAATATATAACGAGATGCATCTATGAAAGAGACCATGGGATGTGGAATTTATAAACAATGGATACCACTATGTGAGTGTTTTTTCTGAGTTGTAGATAGTATTCATACAATGGATGTTATGTAATTTTACTGGTGGAAAGTATACAGTGTCGTTACTATAATTCTATAATGCAGATGGCTCAGTTGACTGGTGATTTTTCGAGAGTAAATTGTGAGGTCCCCAGTAAGAGAAGAAGTATCACCAGCACTGCACCGCACCACACTTTTACATCAATCTGTGCTTACGTACGGATTGAACTTTAGACCCACCTCGTAATGCAGGATGGGGTATGTATGTCGAAGTATTCAAACTGACTCTCACAGTTTTCGTGATTATTCCGGAATTGAAAACTTTGTACAACTCAATTTTTCTTCAATACTTACTGCCGTGCTAAGCCAGAAAGTTGTATCTCGACTTCACCCCACTATCGGGAAAACGACCTAATAAGTTTCGTGGCGAAATAACTCTTTCATGGGATTATTTTTCCTCCTTTTACCACAAGTAAAGGTTTTGCTCAAAAGAAATTAGTAGCCGAATTGATTTCTGGATTCAAAATTAAACATTTTGGTTTATTATTTTCAATAATAAGCCTTTGGAATCGAGCAAGAAAAAAACAATTTTAACCCCCCTCAAAATTTGATGTTTTACGTTTCAAGGTACGTAGAATCCGAAAATCGAATAAAAAAATTTCCGTCCGTCCGCCGTACGCCGTACACCGTACGCCGTACGCGGCACTTTTCTTAGTTACCATGGACCGATTTCGATGAAATTTGGTATATGGGCTCCATTTGGGGTCTAGTTGTGCCGCGAAGCTTTTGGTTGATGTAGGTCACTTCTAAGGGGTGAAAATTAAGGGTTGAAATTTTCAAGAGTGCCCTAGCTTGAAAACTCTCGAAATAAAGGTATTGTTTTTTCACTAATTTTAAATAGTACTGAATTTTAAAAAATTTTTGAGACCACCCGGAGCTCTGTAGGGCAAACCGTTCAGTCCCTACGAGTACTTGAAGGTTTTCCTTCGATAAAACAGAATCACGAGTGTGAATCGCAAAAGAGGTCTAATCTCCGTTGAAATTTTTTCTGACTAAAATGCGATCGCTGTTCATTTCTTCGATTTGTATACAGTTTTGCCTTCTGCGTAACCAGTAATCAAATTTCCATAATCAAAAGTCCGCAGATCTGAAGAGGAGGACACGAAGCTGAGAAACGCACTGGAAAAGCTCACTGCGGATCGCAGGAGGGCAATAGAGCGTTCAGTGCATCAGGTCTCTGGGTCTAAGTCTTCGGGATGGCTGTCAGTAGTGCCCCTTCGTAAGCATAACTTCGACCTCAGCCCATCTGAATTTCGTGACGCTCTGACAGTAAGGTACAAAAGAGTCACCAGCAACTTGCCTCCAGCATGTGATGGTTGTGGTGCCAGGCCCTTTTCAGTTGAACACGCACTTAGCTGCAAGATGGGTGGGCTGGTGACTCGAAGGCATAACGAGGTCAGGGATTTGATAGGGGAGGCCATGATGCTCGCATGGGGCAATTGCATCAAGGAACCCATAATCACGGAATCGAGCAATCAAACCCCCGGCCTAAGGGGTGATTTGGCGTGCAGGGGGGTGTGGGAACCACAGAGGGAGGCGTTATTCGATGTACGTGTCACTGACACTGACGCTCCCTCTTATGGTTCCCGTCCCGTAGCCACAATCTTTTCGGCAGCTGAGGAGGAGAAGAAAAGAAAATATGTGGTGGCATGCGAGGCACGACGCGCCACTTTCACGCCTCTTATATGCTCAGTGGATGGCCATTTTGCACCACAGTTTTCCAACTTCCTGAAAGTTCTAGCTGAAAGGCTGAGTGACAGGTGGGGGAGACCTCAAGGAGTGGTGCGAGGGTGGCTGCGGGCCAGGGTGTCCTTTTCAATCCTGAGGGCAGCTAGCATGTGTCTGCGAGGGGCAAGGAAGAAATGGCGCAGCTGCGAGGAGCTTATTGGGTTCCAGGATGGAGCAGCGGTGCGGCTACGATGATAGAAAAAAAAAATGATAATGATGACAAGCACTCAAGATAGTGGTCGACAGTGATTTTCTTTTCAACACACCTTTGCACCCCTTTTGCTCTCTTATATTCTTTCCCATCATTGATCATGGCAATAAATAAGACTAAAATGGAGAATACTGAAGGCGCCTGAGTGGTCAATGATCAGCTGAGTGAGCTCCAAGGCCATTTCCTCTCCTGTTGAACGCAGGAACCTGAAATTTGAGAGGGCGGGTCAATTGAGAATGCTGAAGGCGCCTGAGTGGTCACTGATCAGCTGAGTGAGCTCCAAGGCCATTTCCTCTCCTGTTGAACGCAGGAACCTGAAATTTGAGAGGCAGGGTCAATGGAGATTGCTGAAGGCGCCTGAGTGGTAACTGATCAGCTGAGTGAGCTCCAAGGCCATTTCCTCTCCTGTTGGACGCAGGAACCTGAAATTTGAGAGGGCGGGTCAATGGAGAATGCTGAAGGCGCCTGAGTGGTCACTGATCAGTTGAGTGAGCTCCAAGGCCATTTCCTCTCCTGTTGAACGCAGGAAGCTGAAATTTTAGAGGCAGGGTCGAAGGAGAATGCTGAAGGCGCCTGAGTGGTAACTGATCAGCTGAGTGAGCTCCAAGGCCATTTCCTCTCCTGTTGAACGCAGGAACCTGAAATTTGAGAGGGCGGGTCAATGGAGAATGCTGAAGGCGCATGAGTGGTCACTGATCAGCTGAGTGAGCTCCAAGGCCATTTTCTCTTCTGTTGAACGCAGGAAGCTGAAATTTGAGAGGGCGGGTCAATGGAGAATACAGATGGTGGTAGGTGCTATTGTTGGAGAACCAGTGATGTATACAGAAGGGTGATCTATACAGAAAATAATAAACCTTTGAGCAATGATTTGCAGCGTTTTTGAGTAAAAATTGCCAAAAAACGATGATACGAGTTTACGCTCTCGTAAACCCGAAGTTACGACTATTCTGTTCTGAATACGCAACCTTGATACTTTTGAATGCTAAGCACTTTTTAATTCCTGAAACTTTATAAAATATCTTTAAATCAAGAAACCATTTCACCTTGAATATTTTGTCATCCTTCTTTGCTCGAAGTCAATGATTGTATTTCATATCTGTATTCGGACTGTAAAAAAAAAAAAAAACTGGATCAATAGAAATAAACGTTTATTCACGTAAAGTAAAAAAGTAAAGTCACCACTAAATTCCGAGTTTTCAGAGGCAAAAGTCGTAAATGCCGTTTCAGAATACAAAAAGTCGCATCGTCGAAATACCAAGCCCGATTCCCGTATGAGTGTGAAAATACGAGTTTTCTTCATCTGAATCGCTCTGATACGACTAGTTTCTTAGCAGAATCAAGTTAATACGTCATGCGGAAATCGGAAGGCTTGTTTGAGGTATTTCTAGTAGAGATACGACTCTTTAACTTCGAAAATCGATGGAAATCCCGGGTACCAATAACTCAATTTGGTAAAATTTTCACGTTACGACTTTCTGGCTTAGCACGGCAGTATAGTTGTTCAAGGTGGGTGTTGGTTTCCCATACGTGCTAAGCTCTTAACCCTAGAGTGATAGATGCGTAGAAATTACGTAATGAGTGGGGAAATGAGACCCCTACAATCCCCCCTCTCGGCCTTCTTAACTGGGCCTCCTCCAGTGCTATCGGTACCTAGCAGTGAAATGACCTTTGTGGTGTCAAGACCTCATCTTGACTTCTTCCCGTCAGGATCTTGGTTTTCCATAACGCCTACACGTCAAAGATACGTAGTCTACTATTTGTTGAAAATTATTTGGAGTCCCTCCCTGCCAATATGCCATAGGTACCTACTACCTACTAAGGCATTTTTGAAAACGTCAACCCTTAGTTTCCCTTTGGTTGGTAGTTGGGGTTGAAATTTTCGAATATGCCCTAGTAGGTAGTAGGTACCTATGGTTGGCTTGGGAGATCCCTCCCAACAGAATGGTGATCTATACAGGAAAATAATAAACCTTTGTGAAATAATTTGAAGCGTTTTTCTATAACATTTATGTTATGAAAAATTCGAGAATGAAGCACACCTTTCCTCCACATCTCAAAATAGCAAGAGATTTCTCTTTATTCTCAAATTTTCATTCGTTTTCTCTTTCAAAATATTTCAAGCATAATATATTCATTTCAAAACATTTATTTTATCGAGTAAAATATATTATCTAGAGTAAAAATCGAGTTTGGATGTGATATAATTCAGGTATTCATAGCTTCATAGCTTATTTTATATACGCAACATACAAAGGTAAATACTAAGAAGAATCAGTTTATGTTCGTTTTTTTGTTGAATAAATGAAAAATATATGACCATTTTGCGTTGAAAAATATTTTTTCAGTTTCACACGTCATTTTGTACGTAGTCTACTAATAACTGTGTGTCAGAGAAGTCTACAACTCTAGGGTTAACGTCACTGTTTTAGATTAATTCATGGATTGGTACTCCTAACTGGTTTGCACCTTTATTTGTGTACTATAAGTGGATGAATAAGTAATTTACTGCTCAAGAGAGTAATTAATCGATTGGGAGTGTTTCTCATTTGAACACCCCTCTCAATCGGAGGAAAACGAAATCTCAAGACGAAGGAAGAGTGAAAGGACTGAGAGTGGGTTTGGAAAGGGAGTGCGCGTATTCATTGGTGCGCACCTAACGGCCACCCCTCATGTTTATGCGCCCGCAATGCGCCGTTACAGGGGGGACCTTCCTCCACGGTGGTGTCATCGCTCTTCCCTCCACCGCGTCCTCCTTCAGCCCACGGGACACCCCTGCAACCCCGCAACCACCACCCTAACTGTTGTCTTAATCCCGATTCCATTGTCTCTGCTTCCACCCTCGCAGAGGGAACAATGGCCTCCATTACGTGTTAAGGCCCTTTTAAAATAAATGGTCCGCTCCTATCCACCCTCCTTCCATTCATTCCTCCTCCTCCCTCCTCGCCTATGATTGGTTATTTATCACTTCATCCCTTCCTTCCGAGCCAGTGAGGTCCATCTTATCAGGAATGGGATTCATAATTCTCGAAGTTATCTGAGAAACTAAAGGGGGGCTAGATATTAGCAATTTTCAACCGATCAATGGTAGGTACTTCTTTCTGACCAATTTTGAAAATCATTGACTAAACGTACCCATAGTTTGAGTATCGGACCTGTTTGATTTTCTCTGGGTTTAATCACAAAAATTACCAGAGTTGGTTTACTGGTTCATGAATGGCGCCTACTAAGGGTTAGCTCAAAAACATGGAAGATAATTTGACCTGTAAAGTTATAGAGGAACTGATCCAGTGAGCAAAATAGTGATAATCATTTTGA